>PVIC010007127.1:0-51884 GCA_004025085.1 Thryonomys swinderianus | reverse complement strand
AGACCCCTGTGACCCAGTTGTTGGATGTGGCCTTTTCTGTGTGCACCAACCACTGTGATGTGGAGGAGCATCCAAAGAGAAAAGTGCGAAGCATAACTGTCACCATGGGCACTGCTTTCAACTCCCCAGACCGTCTGTGGGAAAACCCAAGGACGATCACGGGCAAGAGGTCCGAACACCAGGGAGCAACTACAGCCACTCACTGCTTGGCCTGCCCTGGGTGTGAGGCACCGTGGGCATGACGCACGGCGGGGGTGGCTTTCTGTGCCTGCTCCCAAAGAGGGGCTGGGCTAGCCCCGATCCTCGTTTCTCGCTCTGAGAAGGGCCATGGGGAACCTCCCATGCCTTGTCCATGTACACCACCGGGTCCTGCGAGGAACACTGGACAGCGCTAGGAACCATGGGTGAGGCAACTCACTGACTTCCTTCTGTTTGACTCTCTAGGTCTTCTGCTGTAGTGGGGTATAGGGCACCCTAGTCGTAGATTCTTTACTCCCGTTCTGATGTGCCACTTTGAAGGCCAAATGTTTATCCATGAGTTTCTAATTGTCCCACAGCGTCCTACTCCTTCGCCAGAAAGAGGTTTACTAGAAAAACTGGCCATTATCCAATTTGACAAAGGCCAGAACAGACTTTACCTATTGGAACTGTGGTAGCTCTCCCAGGTGGATCTTGCCGCCTGGTACAGAAAAATACCTGATTTAAGAAAACCTTTCCTCCTCTACATACTGGAAAAAAGAAGTACTGTTTTGGGTAGCTTGACCCAAAGGCTTGGACAAGAACCCTGCCCAGTGGCATACTTAGCTAGAGTGACTGCTACACAGCTGCCCTGCCTGAGGGCAACAGCAGGTACAACTATGCTATCAGAAGACTTCAGGATAGAAACTACAGTCCTGACTCCCCAGCAGGTCAGAGTGATTCTAGAGACCAAAGATTACTTGTGGTTAACAGTGGAATGGCTTGCGAAGCATCAGGCCACACTCTTAGATAGCTCTGAGGTTATTGTAAGAAGTGGCACTCCTCTTAATCCTGCCTCTCTGATGCCTACAGGCCCAGAAATTAGCCACTGGTATGAACAAGTGACCTTTCAGACCTACCAAGCAGGCAGGACATCAGTGACCTGCTTTTCCAATACCCTGAAGAGGTGTGGCTCGCTGATGAAAGTAGCTCCGTCCAAGAAGGACATCAAAAGGCAGATTATACAACTGTCAGTTCACAACAGGTTACTAAGGCCAACTTAATCCACAGACTCTGGCTCAAAAAGCAGAGCCCACACCTCATACTTGGGCATCGATATTAGAAAAATGCAAGCTAGGGCCGGAGGGTTAGCTCAGTGCTTCCAGCACCTGCCTCGCAAGCGCAAGGTCCTGAGTTCGATCCCCGGTAACCACATATAATGCTGGGCGTGGAGACACGCCCACCAACAGTCAACACCGCATACCACAATGCCGGACGTGGTGGCTCACGCCTGTCATCCCAGCACTCGGGAGGCAGAGACAGGAGGATTGCTGAGTTCTCGGCGGCTTGCCTGGGCACCACAGTGAACTCAGGGCCAGCCTGAACTACAAAGCGAGACCCTGTCTCCAAAAACCAAAAAAAAAAAAAAAAAAATGCAAGAAGCTATTCCTTTACACAGACTTCAGATATGCCTGTCTGGTGCTACATCCCCATCCAGCAATCATGGAAGAAGGACCATGCTAATAACCATCTACAGAGCACAACCAAGAAATTCTACAGCTCTTAGAGGTAGTTTATCTTTCCACACCGGTCACTGTCACTCACTGTAAGGGGTGCCAAAGAGACACACCTGCAGCCTCCTTGGGAAATCAAGTCTGGTAGGGAAACGACAGAGGCAGCACTCCAGCCCCTCAAAATTCTAGCCTTATCTGCAGTTCCGGAGAAATCATTTGGCCCTTCCTTGTGGTATGCAGCGACGAGATATAAAAATTCCATATGGGAAATGAGAGGTGGTCACTAGAACGTTCACAAGACTAAGGAAAAGTTTTACCTCAGAGCCTCTGGAGACCTCTGGGGCCTCATCAGAAAGCAAGACTCTAGTACTGCTTGAGGTGCAGAGAAGCAGTCGCCAAGGACCCTACTGCATCACAGCTTAAATAGGTACCTATATGGAGACTCCCGATTCTACTTAGATCCATTAGGTGGGTAATCTGGCTAAGGATATGGCTCTCATGCTCTTGATAATTTATCTAACCTCCTTCTTTTTTTTTTTTCAGGCAGGGTCTCACTGTGTAGTTCAGGCTGGCCCTGAGCTCACTATGTAGCTCAGGCAAGCCTCGAACTCAGCAACCCTCCTGCCTCTGCCTCCTGAGTGTTTGGATTACAGGTGTGAGCCAGCACGCCCTGCATTGTGGTATGTGGTACTGATTGCTAGTGGGCGTAAGTCACCATGCCTGGTATTGTTGTATGTGGTTACTGGGGATAGAACCAGGGGCCCTGCGCTTGCTAGACAGGTGCTGGAATCACTAAGCTAAATCTCCAGCCCTACAAATTAAGATGTTAATCATATTCCTACGATAACTATTAAGAAAATAACCAAAATATGCAGAAAAGGAAAATAGGACTCAAAATGATAAGCAAAAATGGTAATCATTTACAGAGGCAGGATATCAGCTAGTCCGAAGGCTGCAGCAGGAGGATCATAAGTTTGAAGCCAGCCTAGCCAATTTAACCAGACTTTGTCTCAGAAAATTAAAAAAAAAAAAGCCTCAGGATATGGCTCAGTAGCAGAGTACATATGCCTCAGGTTCAATCCTCAGTACTGTGAAAAAAACTGAGATATAGAAAACAAAAGGTAAAATGGCAGAAATCTTTCTTGATCAGTGATTACAATAAATGTAAGTGGTTTGACCTTCTATTTAAAAGGCAGAGATTGTAGCATATTCTTTTAAAAAGGCAAAAATGAGCCAGGTGTGGTGGTGCATGCCTATAACCCTAGCACTTGGGAGGGTGAGGCAGGAGAATCCCTGTGAGTTCAAGGCCAGCACGGGCTACATAGTAAGTTGAAGGCTGGCCTGCACTACATAGCCAGACTTTGGGAGGCAGAGGCAGGAGGATTGCTGAGTTTGAGGCTTGCCTGGGCTACATAGTGAGCTGAGGGCCAGCCTGAACTACAAAGCGAGACCCTGTCTTGAAGAAAAAAAAAAAAAGACAAAGGATACTACCTATTGATAAAAAAGCCAATCTATCAAGAAACATAACAATTATAAACTTACACATACACCTAACAAAAGAACTCACAAAACATATGAAGCAAAAATGGGGAAATATGAAGAACAAAACAGCATTTCTACAACACAGAGACTTCAGTATCTCACTTTCAATAATGGATAAAACAGCCGGATGGAAGATCTAAGTAACACCATAAACTAAGTAAAAATATATAGAACAATTAACCCAACAGCATCAGAATACACATTCTTCTTAAGTGTAGACAGAACATTCTCAAGGTATTCCTTATGTTGGGCCATAAGACAAGTTTAGTAAGTTTAAAGCACTGAAATCATACAAAGTACCTTCTCCCACCACAATGCAATGAAATTAGAAATTGATAACTGAAGCAAATCTGAGTTTTTACAAGTATGTAGAAATCAAGCATCTCACTTTAAAACTAACAAATGACTCAAGAAAGAAATCAGAAGAAAAGTGGTTAGGGATGTGGCTCTGGTATAGTGCTTGCTGCTTGCTAGCAATGTCCAAAGTACTGGGTTTGATCCCCAGCACAGCAAAGAGCAAACAAACAAATACACAAATAACAACAATAACAAAGTCTGTCATAGAAAGATTAGAAAATACTTCAAGATGGATAAACTAAAAACAATATCAAAACTTATTGAATGTAGTGAAAGTAAGACCTGGACAGAAATTTACAGCCATAAATGCCTACACTAAAAAAGAAAGAGATGTTAAATTTGTATTTTAACTCCACACTCTGAAGAATTAAAAAAAGAGCTTTAGCCAGGCGTGGTGGCTCACGCCTGTCATTCCAACACTTGGGCGGCAGAGACAGGAGGATTGCTGAGTTCGAGACTTGCCTGGGCTACATAGTGAGGTGAGGCCAGCCTGAACTACAAAAGCGAGACCCTGCCTCAAAAAAAAAAAAAAAAGAGCTTTAGATCCAAATGCAGGTGAAGGCCCAGGAAAGTCAGAATGAGGCTTTTGCGTGGCTGCAGAAGAGGGTTTCTCTTTTTGAAAGTACACGAGAGATCCTACACAGCATATCTTAAAAGACTATAGGTAACTCAATGTCTATCCCCAAAATGTCATTTACATGTTGCATTTTACAAAAATGGGACCATTTTTAAATGGAGAAATTTTTAAATAAAAGTTGATTTGTCTCTGTATTACTCTAAGTTAAAGAGCCAAAAGGCACAGATTGGGCCAGGGATTTAGCTCAGTGGTTCCAGTGCCTGCCTAGCAAGTACAAGGTCCCTGGTTTGATCTCTGGTAACCATATACAACAATACCTGGCGTGGTGACTCACGCCCAACAGCAATCAGTACCACATACCACAAATGCCTGGCTTGGTGGCTCAAGCCTGTAATCCCAGACTCGGGAAGCAGAGGCAGGAGGATTGCTGAGTTTGAGGTTTGCCTGAGCTACATAGTGAGCTCAGGGCAAGCCTGAACTACAAAGCACAAAATGAGACCCTGTCCCCAAAAAAAAAAAATTATTCATAGAAATCATAGCAGAAAATTTCCAAATCTACAGAAAAATTCAATAGTCAAGTACAAGAGGCACCTAGAATCCCAAGTAGTTATGACCAGAAACATTTTTAATCAAAATTCCAGAAATTTGCCGAACTTGGTGGCTCACGCCTGTCATCCCAGCACTCGGGAGGCAGAGACGGGAGGATTGCTGAGTTCGCGGCGGCTTGCCTGGGCACCCTAGTGAGCTCAGGGCCAGCCTGAACTACAAAGCAAGACCCTGTCTCCAAAAAGCAAAAACAAAAACAAAAACAAAAAAAACTGGCTTTCCAGCTCTCCGGAAGCGTTACTGAGAGAACATACCTTAGATAACCAAAACTACTGAAGACCCCAACACGAACTGACAGTACACATGGCAAACTCCCCGCACAGCGGACGTGACAGTACGCCCCACCGTCTAGAGCTCGTGCCACTGTAGACCAATATGGAGAGAATGCAGGCGGTGTGTGCACACACTCCTACCAGTTTTCAGCCACCACAATCGGTGGTGGTTGCATGAATGCTGTTATTTTGAGAGTATATACAGTGGGATGAACAGAAAAGCAGTCTATCAAATCCTGTGTCCCTGGGGCTCAGAATACTGGGGTGGAGAAGGAAATGCAGATGTGATCTAGAGGCTGGACACTGCAATCATCAGTTTCAATTGTATTTGTATAAATTCAGGGGTATTGTCCCTCAAAAATACAGGTGCATGTTTAGAATGTACACATATACACACATGTGTTCCCACACACTGGGGTGTCCACCAGTATTTCCTAGTTGTCACCAAAGAAAAGAATTTGAAACCATAACCAGCTAGCAGTAAACAGCAAGCCACGGCCTATACTAAGTCTTTGTTCTCTCATGAAGGGAAAGCAGGATCTCCTGGAGACTTGGCAGTACAAGGTCTAGGACAGGAAGTAGCTGACGAGAGTGGAATATCCTGACCCTGCACAGCAAGAATGCTGAAGTCAGGTTAGAGGAAAACAGGAGACAACTCGAAGAGGCTCCCAATTGGCCAAAAGTGGGACAATTTGAGGCTTAACATGGATCAGAATTACAACAGATTAAAATCCATCAATACATTTAAAGCCATGGGTTCCTAAGGATATTAGATATTTTTTAAAAGTTAACATCACTTGCTTAGGGTGAAGAAGGATCAGTCGATTATCTTAGAAACCAAGCACACAAGACAGAAACATCCAGGACTTACCTTTTGTTTTCTACATAGACTATACCACTAAGTACCCAATCCTAACTGAGAAAAGTACAGGTATCCCTTTTACTTCAGCTGTGAAATTATGCCTCCTGATAAAAGAAGAGCACCTGGCCGCCTTGTCCAAGAAGTTAAATGTAAGTGTGATCAAGGACCTGGATCCAGCCACCAACTCATGGGACTCAGTGTGGAAAAGCAGCATGGCTGTTGACTGTAGACCAAGGGGTCCCATCCTTCAACAGCAAAACAGTGAGGACAGGAAAGACCTGGAAATTCTTGTTGCTGACTAGAGCCAACTGTAATCAGGTGCAGAAAATAGGCAAGGCTGAACTACGGTGTTCACAACTACACTTTGGTGATAAGCTATATATAAGCACAGGAGGAATAGGTTTGGAGGAGGGAGATGGGTGTTTTGGGTTATTTGAATGGGCTTTTGGGATTGCTGGCAAGTGGTAGTCTTGACCTAAGTAGTGACAGCCAGAGTTCACTTTATAATAGTTCCCTATACCAGGGATCCCCAGCCTTTGGGCCTCAAACCAGTCCTGCTCCATGGTCTTTTGGGAACCAGACTGCACAATGGAAGTAGCAGTGGGTGAGCAAGCAAGCTTCATCTCTATTTATGGCCACTCCCTATAATTCACATTAATGCCAGAGTTCTATCTCCCATTACATCCGCAGCAGCACTGAATTCTCAAAGGAGCATAAACCCTACTGTGAACTACACAGCAGACCCTCGACTCACAAATCCATTTGTTCCTAAAGACGGGTTGTATCTTGAGTTGGTCAACTGAAAGCTCAGGCTGCTCTACACAGCTTTCAAACAATAACCCTCGGCCTTCCAGTATATAGGCAGATCTCAATGTCCTTAAAGAAGACATTGGCCCAGGATCTCAATTAAATTTACATGGGAAAGGATGTTGGAATGTTCCTTCTGAACTCTTGAAGGTTTAAGTCTGTATCTGAGACCATATGGAAGCACAAGTGACAGGCATTTGGATTGTGGGCTGTTTAAGAGAATCCAATGCCTGATGATCTGAGGTGGGGCTGAGGTGTTTATGCCAGCACTGTGGAGCAGCTACAAATACAGATTATCATTAGCAGAGAGGCTGGACTGCACAGAGACCATATTAAATCAACTGTTTGCAGACTTGTATCAGAACTCCTTCAGTGAGAGGCGAGTGACAAGTAAGCCGTATCTGGTGGCAGGCTTCAAGTCAGCTGAAAAATGTCATCTGAACTTAAAAATGTTTCATAGGAGCCGGGCGTGGTGGCTCACGCCTGTCATCCCAGCACTCAGGAGGCAGAGGCAGGAGGACTGCTGAGTTCGAGGCTTGCCTGGGCTACATAGTGAGCTCAGGGCCAGCCTGAACTACAAAGCGAGACCCTGTCTCAAAAAAAAAAAAAAATCAGACTTCTCCCTAAATTTAAAGATCTAATCCAAAAACAGACATGTAAAATGAATAGACATTTCTCAGATAAAGAAGTACTAACAGCAAATATATTTTTAAAATTATTCTTCATAAACACTGATATTCCATCCGACACCAGAAAGAATGGCTATCATCAAGAAATCAAAAAATAAATGCTGGAGAGGCTGTAAGAGAAAAGGAACACTTTTGCACTGGTGGTGGGAATATAAAGTAACACAACCACTTTGGAAATAACTACAGTAATTCCTCAAAGAATTGCAACCAGCTGGACATGGTGGTGCACATTAATTCCAGCACTTGGGAGGCTGAGGCAGGAGGATCACCGTGAGGTCAAGGATTGCCTAAACTACAAAATGAGTCCTTGCCTCAAAAAAAAAAAAAAAAAAAAAAAGTTGAAACCAGAAATTCCATTTGACCCAGCTATTCCCCTTCTAGGAATCTTCACAAAAGAGTTAAAGATTTCATATTACACTGGGGCTGAGGATTTAGCTCAGTGGCACTGTGCCTACTCTGCAAGTGAAAGGTTCTGAGTTCAATCCCTGGTTCCAGAAAAAAAAAAAAAGAACCATCATATTATAGTGATCATGTATACCCATGTTTACAGCAGCATAATTCACAATAGCTGAACCTTGGAAGTGGCCTGTACATCCATTAGCAATGAGTGAATAAAGACATGGAGTACTACTCTCCCACAAAGAAAGATAAGGAAAATGGATACACTTTGAGACCATAATGTTAAATAAAGCAGACACATAAGCTTAAATATCACGTGATTTTTCTTTCAGGAGAAACTCAAAATATAAATAAAGAGCAAGAAAAAAGATAGGTAATAGGAAGGTAGATCTTTCTAAGAGGGGAAAGGGATCAAGAGGAGAGAAGGGGCCGGAGGGTTAGCTCAGTGGTTCCGGCGCCTGCCTTGCAAGCGCAAGGTCCTGAGTTCGATCCCCGGTGACCACATATAATGCTGGGTGTGGAGACACGCCCACCAACAGTCAACACCGCATACCACAGTGCCGGATGTGCTGGCTCACGCCTGTCATCCCAGCACTCGGGAGGCAGAGACAGGAGGATTGCTGAGTTTGCGGCGGCTTGCCTGGGCACCATAGTGAGCTCAGGGCCAGCCTGAACTACAAAGTGAGACCCTGTCTCAAAAAAAAAAAAAAAATTACATTGCAGACAACTTCAAATATTCCTGTGTTCTGGATTAAAGTCAGTGTCAAATACTCTAAGACCACCATAAAAGCAATGAAAAGCCTACTTCAGTTTCTAAAATTCTATCGTTATTTGCAGTGACAGCAATTAAAATTATATTTTGGAGTAGAATGGACATAAACAACACACTTAGGTATCACTGTCCCCCCTCACTCCTAGATGAAACCATCTAGCTGCAAGAAAACAAGCTTGGGGCTCTCATGTACTCTGTGCTGAGTTATACAGCTACTTCATTTCACATTATAATATAGTGATAGAAACAAAGTGAACAATACATCTAATGCACTTCATTTATCGTGAAACTTTCCATCTCACTTCTGTTCGTGAAAATATTGTTTGCTGGGGCCAGAGATTTAGCTCAGTGGTTCTGGAGCCTGCCTCGCAAGCGCAAGGTCCTGAGTCCCATCCCTGGTAACCACATACAATGCTGGGTGTGTTACAGTGCCGGGCGTGGTGGCTCACACCTGTCATCCCAGCACTGGGGAGGCAGAGGCAGGGGGATTGCTGAGTTTGAGGCTTGCCTGGGCCACATAGTGAGCTCAGGGCCAGGCTGAACTACAAAGCGAGACCGTGTCTCAAAAAGAAAAACAGATTTGTTTCCTGAGAAACTAGTTCTTGGTGCCCAAAAAGCTAGGGGCCCATTGCCCTCAACTTTCTGTTCATTTTCCATGAACAATCTGAATTTATTCACAATAACAAGGTAAAGAAGACCATCAGGAAGAGGAGATTTAGCTCAGTGTTTCCAGTGCCTGCCCAGCAAGCACAAGGTCCCTGGTTTAATCCCCAGTAACCACATACAACAATACCGGGCATGGTGGCTCACGCCCACCAACAGTCAGTACCACACACCACAATGTCAGGCGTGGTGGCTCACACCTGTCATCCCAGTATTGGGGAGGCAGAGACAGGAGGATTTCTGAGTTGGAGGCTTGTCTGGGCTACATAGCGAGCTCAGGGCCAGTGTGCAGTACAAAGTGTGACCCTGCCTCAAACAAAAATACCCACAAAAAACAAAACCACCACCAGTACTTGCTCCTTGTTACATATATCCTTCTACACACTTTGACGCAATGCAGCCTACCCTCCCAATAACTGTGGGGGAGGGGCTCCCCTCCATCTTTAAATAAGGGGCAGCGACTGCTTGCAGATTCTGCTGTCAGCCCAGCGCAGCCACTCGCTGGAGTCCGGAGCCTGAAGGACTTAATCATGGAGAAGCGGTGCAATGACCAGGTCGGCCGCGCGTCTGCGCTGCAGGAGCTCACGGCGCACCTGCCCCGGCCGACCCGGAGGAGGGCGACGTGCACAAGCCGGACACCTTCCGGTGCCCGCGGGATTCCAGGGGAGGTTGGAGACCCGGTGGCGCGCGGAAGGCTCCTGAGCTGAGCGGAGCTGCCAGGGGTGCTGTTTGCAGCAGCCGCCTCCTCCCCTCCCCCTTCTCCCTCCTGCCTCCTGCACCTGGGTCTCATGTGGGGCCCCCCCCCCTTTGGAAAATGGACACTCGGTGAAATATGCAGTCGGTTGTGGCCGGGGGAGGAAGAGGGGGCCAAGGAGCAGGTAGAATAAGACTTTAGAACAATTTTGTACTGTGAATTATGGATAGTCTTTGAAGGAAAGAAACATTGATTCCAACATTCTTCAGACGCTCTGGCAGGAATAAGCAGGATATTGACTGGAATACATGCTAAAGGAAACCAGACAAATTCTGTTTTCTTACAGAGCAAACATTTTATTGAGACTGCTTATGTATTTCAGAGAAGCCCACAACTTCAGCGATACCATTTTTGTATTGAAACAACTCATACTTTTTGTAGCCTTTGTTCTTAATTTAAAATGACTTTAACACTAAATACTCTATCCCAGACTTTAAGAAAATTTTTAGTTTTTTAAAAAAATGACACTTTGGCCGGGCGTGGTGGCTCATGCCTGTCATTCCAGCACTCGGGAGGCAGAGGCAGGAGGATTGCTGAGTTCAAGGCTTGCCTGGACTACACAGTGACCTCAGAGCCAGCCTGAACTACAAAGCGGGACCCTGTCTTAAAAACAAACAAACAAACAAAAAAATGACACTTTAGTGGTCCTATGTTTGGTGCAAGCACCACTGGATGAAACCACGACCATGAGGAAACATAGTTTTTGGAAGCAGAACTTTAATTTTTTGACGTGTGCTATGGAGAGCTAAGAAGATTGAGGGACTACTTGTTTTGAATTTTTTTTTTTCTTAAAAAATGGGATTTGCTGGGCCGGAGGGTTAGCTCAGTGGTTCCAGCGTCTGCCTTGCAAGCGCAAGGACCTGAGTTTGATCCCCGGTAACCACATATAATGCTGGGCGTGGTGGCTCATGCCTGTAATCCCAGCACTCGGGAGGCAGAGACGGGAGGATTGCTGAGTTCGAGGCTTGCCTGGGCTACATAGTGAGCTCAGGGCCAGCCTGAACTACAAAGCGAGACCCTGTCTCCAAAAAGCAAAAAAAAAAGAAAAAAAAAGGGATTTGCTGTGTTGAAGATTCTTGATAATTATGTGCTTGTCTAACCACTCTTTTATGGGAATTAGAATATAATCTAGCCTGATCATGGTCATAAAATAAATTTAGAAAATTAGATTTCATTTGTGAGTTTTTAAAAATGAGAGTAACTATAAAATTGACTATTCAGTTTTTTATTATGTTTTTTGTTTATACTTGTAAGACTTCAGTGCATTTTATTTCCCAATGAATTGTATAAACTTTTAGTTTTCTTGAAAGTTGTATGTTAAATACTCACACTCCTTGAAAAGAAAGTTTCAATTTGAAATTGTATCATTTCCTTCAAAATGAAGGGCAGTGCTTAAATAAAAGATTGATGACATCTTTTAAAAAATATATAAAGGGGGGCCGGAGATTTAGCTCAGTGGCTCCCGCGCCTGCTTCACAAGCGCAAGGTCCTGAGTTCAATCCCGGTAACCACATACAATGCTGGGCGTGGAGACTCACGCCCACCAGCAATCAATACCACATACCACAGTGCCGGGCATGGTGGCTCACGCCTGTCATCCCAGCACTCGGGAGGCAGAGGCAGGAGGACTGCTGAGTTCCAGCCTTGCCTGGGCACCCTAGTGAGCTCAGGGCCAGCCTGAACTACAAAGCGAGACCCTGTCTCGAAAAAAAAGACAACAAAAAATATATATATAAAGGGGAGTGAGAAAGAGTAAATGTGTGAAAAGATGTTCAACTTCACTAGTGATTAGGGAAATACAAATTCTATCCAGATGTCATTGCCCAAATTTCCTTTTTTTTTAAGTTCTTTTTGAGACAAGGTTTCGCTTGTTATTCAGGCTGGCCCACTATGCAGCCCAGGCTAGCCTCGAACTCACAGCATCCTTCTGCCTCTGCTTCCGCAGTGCTGGGGTTACAGGCACATAGCACCACACCCAGCCTGCCCCACCTTTCAGTGGGCGCAAATCTCAGTCAGTATCACTGCAAGCGGCCAGAGGAGGACAAGTGGGCTGAGAGTATAGCTCAGTAATGTAGTACTTGCCCAGCATACATGTGACCTCGAGGTTGATATTCTTCATAAAGCAAAAAGGGCACTTTGTATGCAGAAACCAAAAGTATGCGCACCTACTGCACTAAAACGCACACACACCGATCATGCATGACAGAGGCAGGTATTAGGTGCTAGATTATTCACTGCAGGTTTTCTGCAATAAACAAACACTGAGCTATCAGACTGGGAAGGAATAAATACATGTGGCATATTCGTAAGAGAAAATAACAGTTTAAATTTTTAAAAATTTATTACAGTAAAAAACACATCACCATAATCTCCCTCAAAATACTCCCTCTGCATTCAAACACCTTTTCTACTCGAGCTGCAGCTCTGGAGTCCTCTTTCATGAGTGTCTTTAGTCATACTGTCACGGCTGCCTCAGGTCCTGAACCGAGTCAGAACGTTTACCTTTCGGGGTCGTTCGGACTTCGAGGAGGTTGCACAGGCCCAGATCCAGCAAATAAGGACACACCGCACTGTCTCTGCTAGCCGGGTTTTCCCTTGGATGGTACTCCTCAGCAGCATTTGCCATATTTTTGATCGCATCTCATAAGACATGAGAAAGAACTTGCAGAACTATTTTAGAAAGTGGTAAAATAGGATAAGTGTGCTCACAGTAAGGAAAAGTATTTTGTTGGAGATTAGTGGCAATGTGTCTTCTAGTATAATTTTTTTTTTTTTTTTGCAGTACTGGGGATTAAACTCGGGCCCCTGTGTGTCCAGGGTCAGTGTGGTACCACTTGAGCTAAATCCCCAGCCCTAGTGTAATAATTTTTAAATTTAATAATACATTTTTATTTAACATACACTGTATTTTTTAACCAACCCTCATATATGTCAAAGTTGTGACCAATGTCTCAGGGGCTTGAAGGGGATAGTGTTGAGAGTAGAAAAGTACTTCAACAGAAAAAAAAAAAAAAAAAAAAATCTAAGAAAGGGCCGGAGATTTAGCTGAGTGGTTCTGGCGCTTGCCTTGCAAGTACAAGGTCCTGAGTTCGATCCCAGTAACCACATAGAATGCTGGGCGTGGTGACTCACGCCCACCAGCAATCAATACTACATACCACAGTGCCTGCCGGGCATGGTGGCTCACGCCTGTCATCCCAGCGCTCGGGAGGCAGAGACTGGAGGATTGCTGAGTTTGCGGCGGCTTGCCTGGGCATCACAGTGAGCTCAGGGCCAGCCTGAACTACAAAGCGAGACCCTGTCTCAAAAAAAAAAAAAAAAATCTAAGAAAATAATGTATTAGTCCTGAGTGGTAGTGAGTATTGTATAACCTGCTTCACAGTCTTCAGATCAAAACTAATTCTAACACAGTAAGCTGCATCAGATGAACAAAACTTAAGGACTTTCGGGCTACAGATTTAGCTCAGTGGTTCTGGCGCCTGCCTAACAAGGAACAAGGTCCCTGGTTCCATCCCTGGTAACCAGATACGACACTCACTCCCACAGGCAATCAGTACCACATACCACAGTGCCTGGCGTGGTGGCTCACGCCTGTCATCCCAGCACTTGGGAGGCAGAGGCAGGAGGACTGCTGAGTTCCAGGCTTGCCTGGGCTACACAGTGAGCTCAGGGCCAGCCTGAACTACAAAGTAACATCCTGTCTCAAAAAACAAAACAAAAAAGACCCTAAGGACTTTCAACCCAGGATCAACAACTTAGTGTTTGCTGCCCATTTTCCTATGTATAGAATGTGCAGGCTGTAGGTTCTAACCACAAAGTTAAGTACAGGTGAGTGAGCATGCGTCATTCTCTTGGAACACTGCTTGAGCCAAAGGCAGCAAGCCTGGGACACATCAGATCTCTCATCACAGGGCCACCATGAAGGAACCTATGATCCTCAGAGACAGAGAAAGATAATCTGGCTGCAGGTCACGTTGGCGTGTTCACTTGGTGAAAATCCACTAGGCCCACTGATGACTTATGTACTTTTCTGCATTGGTGGGAAGGAAGGGAGCAAGGAAAGGAAAGAGGGCAGGAGGAAGGGAAGGAGATAGGTAGGTGCCTGCCAAAAGTCCTTTAAGAATTATGATGTTCAGCCAGTGGTGGTGCATGCCTCCTGTAATTCCAGCATTTGGGAGACTGAGGCAGGGGCATTACTGTGAGTTCAAGGCCAGCCTCAACTATATAATGAGGCTTTGCCTCAAAAAAATAAAATTACGGGACGGAGGGTTAGCTCAGTGGTTCCGGTGCCTGCCTTGCAAGCGCAAGGTCCTGAGTTCGATCCCTGGTAACCACATACACTGCTGGGCATGGAGACTCACACCCACCAACAATCAATACCACATACCACAATGCCGGGCGTGGTGGCTCACGTAATCCCAGCACTTGGGAGGCAGAGACAGGAGGATTACTGAGTTCGAGGCTTGCCTGAGCTATATAGTGAGCTCAGAGCTAGCCTGAACTAAAAAGCGAGACACTGTCTCAAAAAAAAAAAAATTATGATATTCAAAGAATTAGAGATAGTTACCCTAGAAACAGTGATGGGGAATCTTTTAGACATCTCATTAATAAAACAGTCTGCTGTGGTATGTGTATATTGGTTTGCACCACTGCCCTAGACTACTGGCTAACAAAGAAAAATGACTCATGCAAAGTTTCAGTAAAAACGTCTCCTAAAGTAAAAAGTAGTAAAAATAAAGCTATCTACTTAAGAAAAAAAAGACATCATCGCAATAAGTGTATTTGCATGAGACATTCCTATCACATTTGGTAGGTATAAACACAGAAGTTACTTCTTCAGTAATATCCTTGTTAGGTTAGTGGGTCACCGTGAAGCATTTATGGTTGAAAAAAAATTTCTGGAATTTGCTTTAAAGTAGCTCAGAAGAGCTGGGCATGGTGGCATAGGAAAGAGATCCCAGCACTCAGGAAGCCAAGGCAGGAGGATTGCCTGGACTACACAGTGAGTTCAAGGCTAACCTGAACTACACAGTGAGACTCTATAAGAAAAAAAGAGCAGGGAAAATAAATAAAACAAGACTGGAAAGTTTATTACATAATGAAGCTAGATGGTAGAATATGGCCATTCGTTACACCACTCCAACTTTGTGTATTTCGGAAAATTTCCGTAAGTAAACTCTAGTTGCAGGCCGGGGATTTAGCTCAGAGGTTCCAGCATCTGCCTTGGAAGTGCAAGGTCCAGAGTATGATCCTCGTACACCACAGGCCACAGTGCCAGCAATCAGTACCACACATCACAATGCTGGGCGTGGTGGCAAAAGCCTGCAAACCCAGCACTCAGGAGGCAGAGGCAGGAGGACTGTTGAGTTCGAGGCTTGCCTGGGCTACATGGTGAGCTCAGGGCCAGCCTGAACTCCAAAGTGAGACCCTGTCTCAAAACCAAACCAAAACAAAACAAAACAAAACAAAAAAAGCTCTAGTTGCTAGAGGTGTAGCTCAGTGGTACAGTGCTTTCCTGCCATTCAGACCTAGGTTTGATCCCCAGCACTGCAAAAAGAAAAAAATACATATATTTATAAAATTTCAATCAGGAAAATAAAACGGATGGTAGGGAAGCACCTATGAAAGATAAGCCTACTTGATCTCCCCCCTACAATCAAACTCACTCACTTCATCGTGGCACTGCTGCCATAAAGCTTGCGCTTGTCATCAACACTGCTGGGTGCGCAGGACAGACAACCAAACGGGGTGGGGGCTGGCTGCCCGCACTTTGGGTGGCAAAGGACTCACCTGCAGTTCTCCTTGAAGCGGCACTTTCCCTCCAGAAAGAACGGGCACGGCTTCAGAGACTTGTGAGTGGGGTACAAGTAGAGCACGCGGACGCAGGCCGTGCCATCTTCTGCCTCCTCAGTGCCCACCACCATGGCATTGTGATACTCCAGGGTGCCCCACGCACTGTAGTAGGGGGCGTTCACCTTCGCTCCGTTCAGTTCTTCCTCCCGGTCCTCCTCTCCCTCCTCCTGCCGCCCAGGTTCAGCAGGTTCTGGTTCCACCGCTCTCTCAGGGCCGGTCTCCAGGTCCCCCCCGGGCGTGGGGGGCACTTCCGCGACCTCAGCAACGGCCTTCTGGAACGCCAGGTACTCGGCATCTTCTTGGGGTGGGCACTCTCGGTCCAGCGTGGCCAGCAGCTTGCTCTTCCTGATAGACACCAGGCTGGCCTCGGTGAGCTCGATGAGCTCCTTCAGGTCGCCCTGCAGCTGGCGCAGGTCCGCCTGCTGGGAAGCATCCAGGCCCGCAGCCAGGGCCAGCTCCACCTGCCGCAGCTGGCCACGGTAGGACTGGAGGGCTGACTCCAGGCTGTCTTCGTCCATCCTGACAGGCTGGTTTTCCGCACCGCTGGGGCCGGTCCCCGGAGGCGAGGCGAGGCGAGGCGAGGCGAGGCGAGGCAGAGCAGCTAGTGAACCGAGGACCGGCGTCCTGCCCGGGAGTCCCAGCCAGGAGAGCGGGCGGCCACCTCGCAAAGGACAACCGCTCCGGGCTACAGGGTTCTGCGCGGTGTCCCTCTGCCTCCTCCTCCTCCTGGGAGCATGGCTAGGGATTGCAACTCGCAGCCCCGGAGGCTGGCAGCCGAGCCGCCTGCACTTCCCGCGAGCTCTCGGGCCGGGCCCTCGCCGGAACTTCCTCTCAAGCGCCGCAGCTGCCGGAAATGCCCGCGTGCCGCGCACGCGCAGGGGCAGCCGGGATCCGGCTCCGCCCCCGTCCCGTCAGGCACCGCGCGGGGTCAGCTCCGGGCCAGCGGTGTGAGGCGCGCGGCGGCTCAGGCGCGCGGCGGCTCAGGGGCCCGGCGCGAGCAGGTTGACCGCGACACCGGGCAGGGTGGCGAGGATGGAGCCGGGGTCCCAGGGGCTGAGGGAGTGGGGCGGGTAGCGACAGATACCACCGCGCTGGGCTGGGCTTGGCGGCCGTGTGGCCGGTGCACGACGGGAGCTGGCCTGGCCTCCTCCGCGCGCCTGCACTCGGCAGCCCTGAGCCGCGAGTTGCAGGCGAAGGCCAAGGGGTGAGGATCCCGCACAGCGCAGAGCACACAAGGCCGAGACGTGTTTTCAGAGGAGAGGGACAAACATGGATCTGTAGTTCGAAAGGTTAATCATTGCCGCGAGTGGAATGATCTGCGGTGGGAATGACCCAGGAGGAATTGGTGGCCAGTCATGGAGACAGGGCCAGTCTTACAGAATAGGCTCCGGATCTAAGCAGCCACCAGGACAGACTGGGCCTAAGGGGAAGCCAGCGGGAAGCGGGGCCGCGCGCGCGTGCGTGTGTGGTTTGCTGGCGGTGGTGGCACACACCGTGACTTCTCTTGGGGTGCCCGGGCAGGATGTACACGCTGCTGTCGGGGCTGTACAAGTATATGTTCCAGAAGGATGAGTACTGCATCCTGATCCTGGGCCTGGACAATGCTGGGAAGACGGTGGGTACCTGGACCCTTGCCAGCACCCCTCCCTTGCTTGGTCTAGTTTTGTTTTCATCTTGGCAGCTGCAAGTTCACTACTGACTCCGCATTCTTCCTGGAGTGATCTCTATTAGCTGTGTGTGCTGCTGGTGGTGGGGGTGATAATAGATTTTGAATCCAGAGCCTTTACGCTGAGCTACATTCCCAGTGTTTGTGAGACAGGGCCTTCCTAAGTTGCCCCGGCTGGGCTCAGACGTGCAGTCCTCTTGCCTTGGCTTCTCAGAGTGCTGAGTTTCCTGGAGTATGCCATCACTTTTGCCTCCACTAGCTTCTTGAGGAGCAACAACTCACTCTGTTTGGCTCATCTCCTTATTTTTTAAAGAACAACCAAGAAGGGATATTTAAGAGTCTGACCTGGTGTTCTAGCTGCTTCTAATTATCTCTCTCTCTCTCCTCAGACTTTCCTGGAGCAATCAAAAACCCGGTTTAACAAGAACTACAAGGGGATGAATCTATCTAAAATCACCACTACCGTGGGTCTAAACAGTAAGGGGCACTTGAGGGGTATGGGTTTAAGGGGAGCTCTGAGGGTGCTGTGATGTCCACAGCATAGGCAGCCTGTGACCGGAATCTTGTCTGTTGGGCCTCCGCTCAGCCTCCCTGGATGTGGCCCAGATGTGCTTTACTGTAGCCATGGGAGAGCTGGGATTTGTGAGCCAAGGACTACGATCATGAGTTTACCTGTTCTCTTCTCTTCCCAGTTGGCACTGTGGACATAGGAAAGGCTCGCCTCATGTTCTGGGACTTAGGCGGACAGGAAGAGCTGCAGTCTTTGTGGGATAAGGTAAGACATCCAGCACCTTACCCCTTGCTTGGCACTGCCTGCCCCTGTGTGGTTTCTGTCCAGATGGCAAGCCTTATTTCTTCCTCCGTGAGAGATCCCATTACTTACTTTGTGCCTAGAGATTTTCCCGTTACTGTTTCGTCCCAGTCAGACTCCTACCTGGAGTCACCAAAGGTGGCAGTGGGGTCAGTTAGGAGAGTTCCCACAAAGGAGTGGCTGGCTGGCTTTCTTGAGCCAGGGCTAGTTGAGCTTCTGAGGAAAGCAATGTTCACCAGAGTCGGTACAGAGAACTTACGAGGATAATTTATAGAGGGTTTCAGCTGTCTTCGGCAGACAGCAAAGAAGGGTGTTCTACAAGTACCTGGTGTTTCCCCAACCAAGGGGCCAGAAATAGGGTTTATAAGGAAATTTAAGGAATGTGCATCAGTATTTTTGAGTGTTTTAGGGAACAACCTAGGCTCAAGCCTGAAGGGAAAGTCATGCAGCTGCTGTGTCATGGAGCCATCAAGACATTTGTGTTTCTTTCTCAGGAGAAAAGAAAAACTAGAAAAACCAAGAAGATTCTATCCTCCTAAATGTGAAGACACAGTTGTGTCCTTTTACCCTAGAGATCTTTTGCTGATCACTATATAGGACACAAGACAAAAATCAAAAAAGACTGAGGCTAGGGATGTGGCTTGGTGGCACCATGCCTGCCTGGCAAGTGCAAGGTCCTGAGCTTCATCCCTAGTACAAAGAAAAACAAAGAGAGAAGACCAAATAGGGAGGGCACAAGGCCTGTGCCTCCTGGTGGGTCAGCCTTTCTCAGTCCTGGCTTATTACCCACTTCTCAGTGGTGGTCTCTTCCTGTCGAGGGGAGCATATCCTCAGAAGCAGATAGCAACTGCCTTTTCTCTTAACGGAGGTTTTGCGCATTACTGAGACCTCAGGGTGATACCCTCACCCCTACATTCCTCTAGACTGTAATCTGTCCATCTCAGTCTATCCCAGACAGTAAATCCAACAGTAAGCAGGACAAACCCAACTCTTCTTTCAGGGAATACCTGAATTACGGGTTGGCACGGTGAATATGGGGTAGTTCACTGTTTCATCACAAGTGCCTTGGCCACCCTGATGCTTGCCAGCTAGTCTGTTAGGACCCAGACTCATGTCCTGATTTTGACCCGGATTCCCTTTCCTGAGCCACACCAAATTATTACCGCCTGCCATGACTTGTAGCTAAAAGGCTGGCATCTTCTATGACCAGAAGGATTCTGACTTGCCCTCTGACCACTTTGGTCCGCCAAAGGATGAGCCAACTCAAGGCCAGCTTGTTCAAAAGCAGGTGTATGTGGATGGTCATACAGATGATGAGATTGCTGTCACAGAATGGGACTTAGGGAACAGATGTCAAGATGGGTTGGGTTTAGCACACGTATTAGGGATCAGCAACAGGAAGATAGCAGGGTGGGCGTTAGTATGGTGACGGGACAGGGTCAGCTTGGATAACTGGATCAGAGGGGCAATGGCTGACCCAGTGGAGAGCACTGAGGAGAGGTGGTGATTGTGAAGGGATTGTGTCAGGCCCAGCTGCCTTGGTAGCTGCCGTATTGCTGCCTGGTAGCCCACTGCTATGGCAGGTATGACCTGGAATAGTGGCTCTTAGCAGCCAAAGTAGGTTCTGCAGGAGCCAAAGTGAGGCCATCTACTGTGCACACAGCTTGCTTATTGGAAACAAGGCCACAGTGGGGCTTGCGTACCTGTGTTGGCCACAACGCACCGGTGCACTGTGTGTTGGAGAGTGGCTCCTCCTAAGTGAAATAGGCAGAGGGAAATGAAGGGGTGGACTAGAGTCTTTGCATCTGTTACAGAATGATATTCATCAATGCTGCCATTTCTTTTGCTGGAGTGTGACCTCCTGGTGTCTGAGCCCTTCTCCAGAGTTGCCAGCCTTGCTGCCACCCAAGGCAGTTTGTGGCATTTGTGCCATAACGGGGTTTACTTGGGCAGAAGGAACCCAGCGTACCCCACACAGCCTCGGTTTGGGACTGAGGGCTCAGCTCTGAGTGCTCCTGTGGCGGTCAAGCGCCCTGAGAGCTCCCGGTTGGGAGAGGCAGCACAGCTCCCCCGAGTCCTGGCAGGTGGGAATAGGCCTTGCCTTCTCACCCTGCTTCCTGGATGCTGTGCCCTTGTTCAAGCCCAGTGCCCAAGAAAGACCTCCAGCTGGGACAGCTGGTCTCATCCTAGGGCTTGCTGCTTCACGTTGACACTGCATATAGCCATACCCTATACGAGTGTGTCTGGATGTGCAGCCTGGGGGCAGGGATTTAGCTCAAGTGGTATCATGCCTACCTTAGAAGCACAAGGGCCTGAGTTCAATCCAGGTACTACCAAAAAAAAAAAAAAATCACAATTTTTGCACCTACTTTGTCTACAGCCTACACTAACTGTGGTTCCAGAAAGTCCTTGTTAAAGCGTATGACTCATGTGTGGGCTGACATGATATGACATAAGCTCGTGTGCTGGCATCTCATACCCCCATGGCTGCCAGGTAGACAAACTCACATCCACGGTCCCTCTGATTTCCTTAAAGACAGACGTGGCGCCTGCTGGGCTCCTCTGAGCTGCTGCTGTCGGGCTGAGCGCCTGTCGGTGGCTCTGTCAGTTCTCACTGGTGCACAGGACGGGGCCTGTTAACCCTACAGTCTGCCACCAGGGCCACTGCGTCCTCATTGCCCAGCGCTGCGTCACCGCATCCAGCTCGCCAGGCCACTTTGTCCCCAGTGGATGCTCCAGCAGACCTGGACATGGGTCACTTCCTGTGTCTGCTGCTTGCCATGCACAGGTCTGACCCTGCCAGTCTTTGGCATAACGTCTCACACAAGGGAGATCAGCTGGACTGCCTACTCTGTCCACAGAGATACCTGTTGGCCTCTGAATTATTTGCCCATTGCTCACCCGAAATACCTGACACCTACAAGTTAGAAGAAGAGGTTTATTTTGGCCCCAGCTCGTAGGGGTTGCAGTCCACAGTCAGCTGGCTCCAAGGAAGGGCGCCAAGTCAGAGAGAAAGAGTTCGAGACGTGGCAGGCCGCGAGCAGAGGAAAGATGTCCACGTAACCTTCCCAGGCCACTCGCACAGCGAGCTACATCCTCCCCTAGGCTTCCCCTCCCCTTTCACACCAGCTGTAAGCCCAGCGGCGGGCTAATCCAGCAGCACACCCTGTGCTCCAGCCCCCTCCCAAACGTGAGGCTTTGGGGGACACCTGGGTAGGAGTCCTGCGGTCTTGTCTCTCAAGCCCTGGCATGAGAGAGACCAGTGTTGCTGCCGTGCACCCTGGGCTATCAAAGCCTTCCTCTGGTCCCTCTGTCTTCTGCTTATGCAGGGTCCCCATATCACAACAGACACGAGCTCTGCATCGAGGGCTTGCTGTCTCATGCCCATCGCACGGCTTACTGCCAAGCAGTGCACCTCTGCCTGGCAGTGTTGCGGGCAGAACACTTGTGCGTACCAGGTGCTGACTTGGGAGCAAACCCCACACAGCGTCGTCTCTCCCCATGGAGGAATCCACAGTAAGAGCGGTCAGCTCCATGAGAGGGCAGCCTCCTCCTCTAGCCAGAGCAGCTGCTCCGTGTGGGGACCGCTGGTCACAAGCTCTTAGCGCCACTGTGGAAACTGCAGGTGCTCTAGGTTTCCTGTCACGGTGGGAGCCCTAGGATCTGCAGAGCCAGCAGAGTGCTGTCTCTCCTGCGCCCCTCCCACCCCTTCTTGTACTGGGGAATAAACCCAGTCTTTCGTACGGAGCTACAGCCAGCACCCCCCCTCTGAGATGGTCCTGCTCAGCTGCCCAGGCTGAGCTTGAACTTGCAGTCCTACTGGCTCAGCCTCCCAAAGTGCTGGGTTTGCAAGTATGGACCACCACTCCTGGCCCCCACTCTAACTGCCCACGCTCGGGTGCATAGGACCACCGGGTCAGTGTTGAGTTCTGCCGTGCCAGCGAAGGGGAGCTGGCGTAACCCTCAAGTGAAGTGGCCAAAGTGAGCTTTGGTCTGGGTGTGTCCCGTGGATGTGATCTCACCTGACAGGGGTGGATAGGGCTCTCGGTGCTCACGTGTCCTGCCAGTGGTGCTGGTCCAGCATGCAGAGGTCTGAGTTCAGCAGCTGGCACTGTTCTGGGAAGAGCAGGCAGGTGGCTTAGCAGGTAAACTCTGGCCTCACCTGTGGATCTGGGAAGCTCATCGGTGGCACTCCGTGTATCCACATTGCCGGGTCTTCCTCTTGGGCCAAGGGCCGGCCATACAGGCCCCCACATGCGCCTCTTGGGGATCGCACAGCTCTCTAGACCCCCCTACCCAGCTCTCACTTTGCCCTCTTTGTCACCACGAGCAGGCTGAAGGCTGCATGGCATGTTTGTTCTGAGGAGCCGCCGCTGGGTGTGGGAGGCCCAGCACCCCCCCAGGGCTCTCCCGAAGGGCCTGGGCGTCTTTAGCACTGTCTCTGCGGTCCCGGAGGGCGTTCCAGCAGGCTTTGCTGTGGAGGCCGCGCTGTCCTAAGACCGTGGCTCCGGGGCTGGCTGCCAGCTCTGCTCCTCTCCTCTCACGGGCCTCTCCCGGTGGTCACGATGCAGGGCCTGGCGAGGTAGCCCTCGGCAGGGCAGCTCCAGCCCCGGTAGCTTTTGTTTCCTTCCAGTACTATGCGGAGTGCCATGGTGTCATCTACGTCATCGACTCCACGGATGAGGAGAGGCTGGCAGAGTCCAAGCAGGCATTCGGTGAGTGGCCTGGCACTCCCAGAAGAGACCGAGAAGGCCTGGGCTTTGTCGGAAGGGCTCTGGGGAGACGGCCAGGTCTAGCCTGGACACCCCGCTTAGCTAGAGTTCGGCTTGCGAGAGGCTGGCCCAGGATCTGGTGAGAAACAGCCCCCGTCCTCAGAGAGGGCCCTGAGCACATTGTCCTGAGGGAAGCGAGCCCTGTGGGGAGAGGGGGCCCTGTGCCAGCGGACTGTCCTGTGGGCCCTGGGCAGGGCCTGTCGTCCAGGCAGGGCGCGGGTGCGAAGTGCCTCCTCTCTCCTCCTCAGAGAAGGTGGTTTCGAGCGAGGCTCTTGACGGTGTCCCTGTCCTGGTGCTGGCCAACAAGCAGGACGTGGAGGTGAGCCGCACCCTTCTCCCCTCGAAGGCTCTCCGGTGCCCCGTGCCCCCGCGCACCGGGCACCCTCAGACCCTGTGGGCGCAGCGTCCACGTCAGTGTAAAGACGCCTTCTCGGGGCCCCTCTGCTCTCCTCCCTCGGACGGGACCTTCAGCTCGCTGCGCTCCGCCTGTTCTGGTTAGCGTTTCGCGGGGACAGTGGACCGCAGGGCGGCTCCTCCCCAGGGAAGGCAGGGAGCGCCTCCTCTCCACTAGAGGGCAGCCGAGCTCTGTCCAGGCTGTGGGAGCGGCTGGTGGGGAGACCCTGGCAAAACCTGAGCTCAGGCAATGGTTGGGGTGGGGAGCAGGCTAGGAAGGAGCCAGCCTCTGTGCCAAGCACCTCCCAAGCCAGGGCCGTGTGAAGCACCCGCCGTCCTGTGGGCCAGAGGGCCAGGGCCAGGCACCCTCCCGCTGTCCTGTGCACCTAGAGCATCTTACCTGCTCCTTCTACCCCTTGCTTCTGCCTTTGGGGTTCGGACCCCCCTCAGAGCTCTGAGTCCTCATCTGGGTTCTCCGTGAGGACCGTCCTCGGCATGGGGTAAATTCTGGGCCGCTGGTGGTCTCAGGCTCACGGGCTGACTGGTGTCTTGGCCACGGTGGCCTCAGTGTGAAGGCGCTGGCAGCCTGGCAGGGCCTGGCTCCACATGATCTCCTGGGGTGCAGGTCTGGTGCTCTGAAATCCCGGGGGTGAAGACCGAGCGGGGGCAGGCCGTGGCTGCTCCTTAGGCCTTGCCTCCTCTGCCAGACGTGCCTCTCAATCCCTGACATCAAGACTGCATTTAGCGACTGCACCTCTAAGATCGGCAGGCGAGACTGTCTGACCCAGGCCTGCTCTGCCCTCACAGGGTGAGTCCAGGCTGCCCTGCGGGGTCCCGCGCCCAGAGACAGCCCTCCCTTACACCCACTGTTTCTGCAGCAAAGGCGTACGAGAGGGCATTGAGTGGATGGTGAAGTGCGTCGTGCGGAACGTCCATCGGCCACCGCGGCAGAGAGACATCACGTAGGCACAGCCGGCCCTGCCGTCTCACGGCGCGTCCCCTAGGGCCGGAGGAGCTCCTGCTGCCTCCTGTGCCACTGTCCTGGGGGTTGGGTCTGCTTTGCCTTTTGGTTCTTTTATTTGCTTTGTTTTCTCTAAGACAAACTTTTTTGTGTCTACCAAAGTGTAGGCATCTAGATGCTTCTGCCAGGCGCCCGGGCAGCTGCCTGTCTGGCTCTACATTGGCCATACAAGCCTTGGGTCCTGCCCTGGGGCCCTGTCCGCCCAGGCATCGAGGAAGGTGGGGCAAGGCCTGGCAGCCTTTGGTCCCGGAGGGAGTCTGAGAAGAGCTTCGTTCAAAGTGGGGATGTGACTGCGGCAGCTGCTTTGTCTCATGTGCCAGTGGAGGAGATAGATTTGACCTTGGCTTGTCCCGGAGCAGCTGGTGTTCCCTGAGGAAGACCTAGCCCGTGCTGCCACGGGGCGGCTTGGCCTGGGCTCTGATGCAACTTCAGGACGGGGCTGGGCTGGCATGTAAGCCGTCCTCCCCTCTGGCCCATTCGCACTTCGTTTTAGTGTCAAAGGGGAAGGGGTGGCATGAAAATGCTGGAAGGTTGAGCTGGGCATCTGTCTCTGTGCCCTCTCCTGCCCCTGCAGACTGGGCTGTGTTCCTGGGCCCAGAGCCCTCCCCAGTGCAGCTCAAGTGGTACCGAGGGTACCGGGTCGAGCTGGGTTCACAGAGCCCAGGTCAGTGGGGTGCTGGGCCTCCGTGCCTGTGCTGGCTGGCCGTGACGGGGAGGCTCCCAAGAGCAGGTGTTGGGGAGCCCCGCTGGGAACGGTGGCCCGGAGGGGGAACTGCTCCCTGGCGTTCCCGCACAGCACCACCCGGGTACCTGTCCTAGGGAACCCGGATGACCGCTGTGCCCTTCCCAGCGGGGATAGGACAAGGACACAGAATAAAGACAGCCTGACTGTCTCCTGCCCATCTCTTCCTCCACACAGCCCAGAGGCTGAGTCCCCTGCTGTCTAAGCACAGGGACCCCAGCAGAAAGTTGCCCCCCTTGGGCCCTAGGGGGCTGGTGGGCATGGCCTGCCTGGCACTCTCATCCAGTCACAGTGGAATTGTGCTGGTGGCTCTGTCCTACGTCAGGTTACACTCGACTGCCCATCGCCAGAGGGGTCTCGATGGGTGCCAGGAAGGGTATGAATCGGGCAGGAGGTGTGTCTGGTAGTAGGTGCTGTGACTCACAGGGAGGCCCCTTTCCCCTCGCTGGCTCGGGCTCTAGCTTGGCTCCCAGGGCCTGCGGGAAGGGCTGTGCCTCCAGCCCGTCCTCCACCCGGAGGACAAGAACATGGGAGGAGAAGGCCCCCCAGGCAGTCTGCACAAACTCGAGACCTCTCAGAGCCTCCGAAGGCTTAAAGACGGGGAACAGCTCGGGCTGCTCCCCGGGAGATCTCAGGAGGTGCTCGGAGCAGTGCCACTGCCTGCCATCCGCTGGGACCCTGTCCAGCCCCTGACCAAGAAGGGCTCGCAGGGATGGGGATCCAGCTCCGTGGTTCTGGCAGCTGCCTGACAAGCACGAGGTCTCAAATTCAACCCCTGGTACCACACAGCACGGTGCCGGGCCTGGTGGCTCACGCCTGTCATCCCAGCACTCGCGAGGACTGCTGTGAGTTCAAGGTTAGCCCGGGGTACACAGTGAGTTCAGGGCCAGCCTGAACTGCAAAGTGAGACCCTGTCTCAAAAACAAACTCACAGGGAGTTTTGGGCATGCTTTGGCAAGCAGGGAGAGGGCACAGCCCACATGACTTCCATGTCTGCCGGGACTGGGTCCCCAGCAGTCAAAGAAAGTGAGCGACGGTCCGTCTTCTGTCCAGGGTGCGGGCGGGAAAGGGAGGAGGATGGGTCGGGAAGCACCTAGGTTAGGTGAGCCTGGCCCTTCTGCTCAGGCGTCCCCGCACACTTGAGAGCAGAGGCACAACTTGAAGGCAGCGGGTGTAAGAAATGGCTTTATAAAATAAACTCGGAGATCGCTGTGAGGCTGAGGGCCAGACTGGAGCGAACTGGCTGTGAAGCCGCAATGCAGAATAAAAAGGACTGGGAGTGGCCTGGACTGCTCAGCCGGCGGGCAGGAAGCGCGCGCGGAGGCTCCTCTCCAGCCCTAGCAGCCCCGCGGCGCGCAGAGCCGCCAGCAGCCGGGCGAGCAGTGGCTCCTCCCGCCGCCCGCGGAGCTCGGAGAGCCGCTGCCGCAGCTTCGCCTGCAGGGCCGCGCGGCCTTCCCTGGACGGCGGCGGTCTGCTGTCCCCTCGGGCCCCCAGGGCCTGCTGCAGCCGCTGTAGCCGTTTGAAGGAGATGTCCTGGAAAGCCACGAAGTCGATGACGGCGCGCTCGCACTCCTCGGTCCCTGCGGGGGCGGGGCGGGCACAGCGCGGAGCTCGCAGAGCGGGAGCTGCGCGCCCTGAGCGGCGGGAGCGTCCGGCGCCCGGGAAAGCCGGCGAAGGCGGAGGGAAACCACCCGCGAGCCCCCAGCCGAGTGGGCCGCCCCTTCCCTGCAGGCTCTCCGACTTGCGGTTCTCCGGGAGGGCTTGCCAGCGCCCGCGGCGCCTCCGGCGAGGCTCAGCCAACCCGGGAGGAGGCCCCGTCGGGCCCCTAACCCGCAACGCCGAGGCCGCACGCAGGCGCGCCGCTCACCTGGCTCGCCGGGCCCGCTCGGGCCCAGCGGGAAGCCGGTGCAGCTGGTGCACAGGGCGTCCCAGGACGGCGATCCTGGCACGTTGAGGGCGAGTCCCAGGGCCGTGCAGTTGCGGTGGGGGCGGCACTCCTCTGAGCTGGAGCGGCTGGCCGAGAAGGTGCCCCCGGGACACGGCCGGCACTGTGTATTCCGGCTGGGGGTTCCTGGCAGAGAAAAGGAGCGCAGGCTCAGCTGGGCGCCTTTCTCTGCACCAGCCCTCCCCTCTCCGCACCCACCACCCACCACCCACCGGGGGCCGCCACTCCGGTGCCCGGGGGACACTGCGTGTGTTCCAGGCAGAAGCCGGCGTGCGCGAAGAAGCCCGGGCGGCAGCGGCAGGCGCGGTTGTGGGTGGCGCCGCAGGGCCGCTCCTCTTCCTCGTGCTCCCCGCAGATGACATTGCAGTAGCGGCAGCGCTCCAGGTAGTTCCAGAACTGGGTGTAGTGGCGCGGTGGGCACGGGCCGCACATGGTGGGTTGGTCCCGGCGGCATGGCTGCCGCACAAAAGTGCCGGGGGGACACTGGGCACAAGTCAGCCACTCGTCTGTCACCGTGTCCCGCCACGGGTAGGTGGGAGCATCCGGTGCCCCACGCACGGCCAGCGCTAGCGCAAAGGTTAGCAGCGGCCACGGAGGGCGTGCCGGCGAGTGGCCCAGACGCTGTGGCGCCCTCATGGTCCTTGCTGGAGAGGGGCACGGCACAGCGTGTACCCGACGCGGATGGGCCTTGTTTGCCCACCGAGGGTAGGCTCAGCTCTGCCCCGCGCGCTGGAGCTCCGCTGCCAGTTTATGGGCCCACGAAGGGCGGGTCAGCCTCACCACGCCCTGTGGGAACCCCCTACTTCTTCCACCCTGACCCCACCCTGTCAGCTGACCCTAGGGCGGGAGACCCCTCCCAGAGGCTGGCCTGGACGTGGCTGGGTGGCCACCGGGAAGGGGGCGACGCTGCCCACAGGCCCAGGTGACACACACTCGGGGGTCACTGCACAGCTTTTATTAGACTCTGAACGGGAGAAGCGCGGCTGACGCAGCACCACTCACACCGACAGCAGGGGACCTTGGGGGAAGGAGGCGCCTTCCGGGTGACGCACCCAAGACCCGGGGTTTCTCAAAGGTGGGTCCAGGTCCCTTACGCCATGGCTCCCACCTGTCTGAAGCCCGCAGCAGGCCTGGCAGTTGGCGCCAGGCCAGCCTCCCTGTTGGGATACAGAGGCCCGTGGCTTACAGCAGCGCTGGACAGGCCAGTGCACAGCCACGTCGGGGGCCTGGAGGGACTCCACGGATGCTCACTGGGGTGTTGGCCAGAAGACCTGTGTAAGGCTCTGCTTCCTGGTGGCAGCAAAGCAGGCTGGACATGTCCTAGAGCCCTGCGGAGACACAGGCCCCTGGGCATGCCTACTGGGCACTGCAAATGGCCGAGAGCCCCCAATTCCATGGCTGGGCCCCTGTGGTGATGCCTGGCAGAAACCAGGGCCAGGCACCAACCTGAAGGTACTGTTGCCAGCAAGCCTGGCAGCGGTGAAAGTCACAGGAGAGGCACTGGAAGGTCACTGCATCCTCTGCCCTGCAGCCTGGGCACGAGAAGCCTGCTGCGAAAGGCCTGTTCAGTTTGCCAGGCCTGTTCCTGTGCACCCCAAGCCTGGCAATCCCTGCAGCCCCTCCTGTCGTGTACCATGGTCTGGAAGCCCAGGGGGCAGGCTGGGCTCCTCGTGGTCATCTGGTGCACGTTTAAGGAAGGGGAAGATCTTGCTTTGAGTCGTCCTGGGCCCCTGTGGCCGGGAAGGACCTGCAGGTGCGAGCGAGTCAGAGGCCTGGCAGAGGCTTCCCGATTCCCTGGGGGCTGTCAGAGCAGGCTGCCAGATCCCCACCTGGTTGGGGAGCCTCATCAGAAAGCCCAGAAGGCGCAGTGGGGCTCTCCTCCTGGGGGCCCAGTGGCTCTTCCGCGCCTGAGGTGGGCAGGCCCATCAGGTCTGCACAGGTCTGCAGGAAGCGTGGCTTGTGGTGGGGACGCACGAACATGCCGAACCCTGCAGGAGGCTTTGTTGAGGCCGAGCCCTTTCTTCAGCGCTGCCTGAACCTATGCACCCCCTTTCTCCACAGCACCCTGTCCCTCCTCAGCCCCCAAAGGGACCACTTGCTTTGCAATAGAGGGAGGTCCTCGGGCCTTGCGGTGGTCAGTGCAGCCAGCACAGAGAGCACCTCGTCGAGGCTGTCATCCCGTTTGTAGGCCTTCAGTGCTGCCAAGAGCTGGCTGTAGCCTGTGGACCCCAGGGCCTTGCGGACATCTGCCAGATAGGCACTCACAGCAGACTGGCCCTGGCGCTCTGCTCTGGGCCGTGCAGCCGGACAGCTCGGGGCGTCTCCTGGGGAGTGCACACACCGTGGCTTAGGTCCGGGCCTCCTCCCACCTCCGCCTCCCTGCCTCCCAGGAACTACTGGGCGGCCCTTCAAGTCGGTCAGGAGGACTGTGGGCTACAGAAACAAGAGCAGCACGGAGAACCTCACAAACAGTGCCACTCGGCCCCATGGATGGCTCTGGTTCAAAGCTGCTTGCTCTTACGCTGCACTGACACGCGGCCTGGCACCCGCAGGAGCCAGGTACCTGTGGGGGGTAGCCTGGTGCACAGGTGAGGCCCGCCTTGGTTCAAGTGTGCTCCAGGATCCAGCTGCTTGGTCATTGCTTTGGACTGGGTCAGCCTGGACTCAGGATTCGCCTTTCCTGAAGAAACACGCTCCTGAAGACCTGAAGAGTCCCAGGACAGAAGGCAGGCCTTGCCGGGGGACCAGGACTCTCAACCCGACAAACTGAAATCTTAGTCCCACTGGGAGGGCAAGGCTTTGGCTCTCAGCTAGGAGCTGGGGTACTAGGGGCAGCTGAGAGACTCATCACCCCAGGAGGAACCAAGCCCAGAGCGGTGGGATCCCCCTGATCGGCTGGGCCTGCTCTGGGGAGCCCTAGGGTAGGCCAATCTCCAGCAGGCATGGGAGCAGAGGTCGTGACTCTAGAGGGACTCTCGGCTCTGCTTAGACTGAGGCAGGCAGGGGGCAGATGGATGCCAGTGTGGGGTCATGATACATGCACCTGACTTCCCAAATGCAGGTCTCTGTGGAAACCTGGACTCGGCACTGTGCAAGGGGCAGGGCTCACCCCACAGTGACCCTTGTCACCCCCCCACACACAGGAGGGCAGCTGAGGCCAAGCCCAACCACCCCAGAACTCCAGCTGGTCCCACTCCTGGACTGCAGCGGTGCTGCTCACCACTGGATCCCAGGGTGGGCAGTGCCTGCTGCCTGTGGGGAAGGCCAGGCTCTGGCTGGTTACTGCAGCCTTGACCAGTGATTCGAATGCAGATGTCCTCAAACTGCTGTTTGTGGTGGGGCCGCACAAACTGGTAGAAGCCTGTTGGGGAGGGTAAGTCCAGAGCTGTGGGCCCAATGTCCTTTAGCCATAGGGCTGGGGACACTGGGGGCCACAGGCTGCCCACCCGACCCTTTCCAGAAAGCAGGAACAGCCTCGGACCCTAGCAGCCCATCCTGGCACCACCCCCCCCAGCTGTGCCTCTGTGCACGGCACAGCCTTCCGCAGGGCAGGGCACCTTGGAGGAGGGTGTGCTTCTTGGGGTCTTCGGCAAAGAGGCAGCTGAGGCAGGCCACCAGTGCTGTGAGGTCATCAGAACCCTTGTAGACCTTCAGGGCCTGAGTAAAGGTGTCAAAACTAGCTTGGCTCAGCGTCTGCTTCACAGCTACCATGAACAGCTTGGCTCTCTCTTCCTGGGTACCAGCTGCTGGCTTCTCCTGGTGGACACATGGCCAAGGCCAGTTAGGACCAGCCCTGTCTCTCCTGCCCCTGGGGCAGTGCAGAGCCCAAGGCTCTGCCTGGTAAGAAACAAGATGGAGGGTCCCTCAAGAAAAAGCTCCAGTCCTAGAGCACGAGGGGCCTCAGCCTGGCTGGGGTCGCTCCAGAGGCAGCCAGGCCTGCAGAACCGACCAGTACCCCTGGCAGCAGGTACAGCTGGAGCTGATCTGAGAACAGCAGCTCGCAGCAAGGGGCACACTGAGCAGACCGCACCCACTTCTTCGTGCCTCAGACCTGAAAGAACCAAAGCAGAGGTGGCCCAGGCAGCCCCCCTGTGCCCCTCGGCAGCCAGTCCACTTCCTGGAGGCGGCAGCCCTAGCTGGGCAGCGTCTGGTTCTTCCCAGAAGTGGAGGACCGGGATGGAAGCAGCACACGCGGGGCTTTCCAGCAGGCAGAGGGGCTTCCTGCCTCCGCCCGTACAGCTGCTTCCATCGCAGACCGGGGACATGCGTACTGCCTCATGCAGGCTGCGGCTCCAACTCAGGAAGCCAGGGCCCAGGGGAGAGCGCTCAGCACGGCTGGGAGTGGGTGGCTGCAGGCCCCGATGGACTGTTCCCAGGGCCTGGGCCAGAATCTGGCTGGAAAAGGGAGATGGCGCCTACGCCACCCTCAGAAGGAAGTGCACAAGGCCCCTGAGCTCCCGACATCAGTCCCCAGGAAGTCCCTTCCCAGGGTCTGCTCTGGCTCGCCCCGTGCAGGAGCCAGGTTCCCCGGGAGACGGCAAAGGCTCACATACCGGGAGGCTGGCCAGCCTGACCTTCTTCCTTCCTCCTCTCTGCTCGTCAGCCAGCCTCTTCTCACACTGAAGGGACAGGGCAGCGCGGCCAAATGCCTAAAGGGGACGTAGCTGTGCTCTTACCCCGAGCCCTGGGGCACCTGTGACATCGCCCCCTGGCTTCCAGGCCCCTCCCCCCTTTGGTAACAGGGATCGAGCTCAGGAGCTCTTGCATGTGAGACAGGTACCAGAACCACTGAGCTAAATCCCCAGCCCCAGGATCCCTGGTAACAGCCTGAACAAAAGCCAGAACTCCATGCCACCTTCGGAGTTAGGCCGTGGCTTGCAGGTAGGAGCGTGACAGTGGCCACAAGGAGAGTGTGTGCTGACTGTGCGCTGTCGGCACGGGCCCATTCAGGGGCCCGCAGAGCAGGAACAGAGGGGAAAGGACGGCTCCTGGAGGGCGCAGCGAGGAGCTCCAAGGGCGGCTCAGAGACGGCGGGCCACGGGGCAAAGGCCACGCCGGAAGAGGAGAGGGGGCTCGGCTGCACCCGAGACCAGCCCCTGGGAGACCAGCTTTGGGGGTGGACTGCCAGGCTGACCTGTCAGGAAGCCAGTGCAGTGGGAGCTATCTGAGGGCCAGCGTGCCCCTCTGCTGGGGGCCATGGGCACAGCACAGCTGGGGTCCATTTGTCCACTGGCCCACCGGGAAGGGGGCTGAGGAATAAGGAGAAAGGTGCCAAGGCCAGAGTCGGGCCTAGGTTGACCTCAGGAGCCAAGGGTCTACGTCCTCCGGAGCCACCGCCACTCCTGCCCCTCAGTCACCTCCTTCCTGCGGTGGGCCTCATCCTCGGGTGCCCCAGCCTTCCGTTCGCTGTGCTCCAGGGCAGCCAGCAGCCCCGCGGGCCTCCACTGGGGGGTGCCCGGCGCCTGCTCATACTGCACGCACAGGCTGCTCTCAGGGTCCTCCGCCGCTGGCCGGCCTGCAGGAGCATTGGTGTGGCGAGCTTAGCAGGGGCCAGCCAGTCCCGACGGACAGGCCCCGCCTCCGCCCGGCACGGCCCTCGGCCACCCACACACCTGCTGGCTTCCGCCTCAGGCTGGGCACGTGCACGTCTAGAGCTGTGGCTTTTTTGGTCGAGAGAAGGGGTCCAGGCAGCGTGGGTACCTCGGCAGCAGGTCTTCCCTCGTCCCCACCTGGGGGCGGAGCCTTGGGGACTGGGGCAGGCATCTGAGGAGCAAAGGTGTGCGATGCCTGTTTCTGCGGCTCCTTGGGGTGAGGGGACCCCACTCCCACCTCGGGCAGTGTCGGGCACAGCCAGCTGGGCATCTGGAAGCTCACAGTTTTCTGAGCAACCCGGAAGAACTGGGCTACGTCCCGGATGACGTGGCCGAAGTTGTCATACACCTTGAGGCAGGGGCGCACCCAGGAGGGCATCTGGGCCTTGGCATCGGCGTGAGTGAACCTGGAGGGGCGCAGCCCTCAGCCCGGCGTCCTCTGCTCAGGGACCAAGGCCGTCCCTCCCTCGCAGCCCGCTCCACCTCACACGGCTCTCCCAGTGAGCCACAGCTCAGACCCCACAGGGCCCAAGGCTGCCACGGTTTCGTGCAGGGGATGACGGCCCAGGACGCAGAAAGGGCCTTGGGCAGAGGGAGTACGTGGGCTGTCTAGGTGCAGCTGCTTGGTACCTGTGATCACATAAGAAGATGGCACCGTAATCATGGCGGTGCCTGATGACACGCCCAATGGCCTGGTTCACAGCCCTGGATGCCTGCTGCCGGTACCATTCTTGCCCTGAGAGGAACTATAGAGGAAGGGTCTCAACCGCAGGGACCTCTGGGCGCTGGCCCGTACTCTTCCCTGCCCCGGGCCTGCAGGGCCTTACCTGATCCCCGGCTTGGCTCTGGGCCCTCATCTCATCCAGGAACTGCATCTTGAGTACAACCCGGGGGTCCACGCGTGGGGGGTACGGGAGGCCCGTGATGATAACACCGCGGCCATTTGTGTCTGAGAAGTCCAGCCCCTCGCTGGCCTAGGACACAGACCCAGGAACTGGCTGGGGGCTGCGAGCACTGCTCTCCCTCTTGCCTCCACCCAAGCTGGGCACTTCCTCTAGGGCCTGTCCATACCCCACGCTCCAGCCGCCTCTCCCTGCTACGGAGATAAGCAGATGAACGCTCCTGCCTTGAGCCAGGCCCTCCAGCTGGAGCCCACAGCTCCCAGAACTCCACGCCAGCCCTCCACAGTCAGGGCCTCCTGCGTCTTGCCTCTCCTAGGCCTGTGCCAGAGTCCAGCAGGGGCCGTGACACAACTCCCTCGTCTGTTTGCTTGATGCCAGGCCCAAGGCAGGGGTGGCCCTGTGCCCTCAGGATCAGCCTCCAGGGCCAAATCTGCTGACGAGCCCTGCACTCCTACCAGAGGGCACGCAGGGGATATGATAGCCAAAGGCCTCACCTTGCCCCGGCACACTGCCAGGAAGGTAGCCCCACTGGAACCAGGGGAGGCGACACGCTGGTAATAGGCATCGATGACCTGGAAGGAGAGGACAGGTACCCAGAGCTTCGAGCCCCAGCCCTTCCTGCTCAGGCCACGAGGACCCCAAATCTCATCCCGAGAGGATGGCGTCACCTCAACCCCACACCGACCCACACGCAGCTCCAAAGGCCCATGAACCCGGGGACCCTGGGGTGAAGGTGCCTGGGCGGGCCTGAGCGTCAGCTGCCATGATCTAGCTGCTTCTACCAACTTTCTAAACGGAACACACCCAGGGACAGGGAGGAAGCACAGGCTCCAGAAGGGGCGGCTCAGAGCCGTCAGAGCCCCAGGTCCGGGGTGGGGGCCGCCCAGGGGCTCGGGGTGCTGGGGGCAGCAGGCCGAGTCCGGATTAAGCACGGACCTCCGAGAAGCTGCCCTTGCTCCTGGGCTCCACAAACAGAGGTTTCAGCGCTTCCACTCTCCTGGCCAGGTCTCGGGCCTGCGGAGGAAGTCAGGGTGTGGGCAGTCCTGTCGCTCTGCCCGTCAGACCTGTGCATGCGGGGGGCCACCCACTGCCCACCCACCTTGGCCACTCTGAGGGGTCATACCCGCCAGAACTCCAGGCTTTTCTCCATGACAGGGTAGGAAGGGAAGAATACCAGAAGCCCATGGGGCACTACCCGGGCGATGTTGCCTGCAAGCACAGGACTGTGGTCAGGACGGGCGCTGGCTGACTGCGTATGCTGGCCCCAGGGGGACAGCTCGGGCACGGGCTTCCCAAAGGAGACAGGCTCTCCTGCGGAGCACACTTACCCAGAGTCTTCCCCAGAGAAGACAAGCACTCCTCAGAAAACCTGCACATGGGCCAGACGTTTAGCTCAGTGCTTCCAGTGCCTGCCTACCAAGCGCGAGGCCCTGATCCCATCCCCGGAAACCACATACAACAATACTGGGCGTGGTGACTCACGCCCACCAGCAACAGTACGATAAACCACAACACTGGGCGCGGTGGCTCACGCCTGCCATCCCAGCACTCAGGAGGCAGAGGCAGGAGGATTGCTGACTTCGAGGCTTGCCTGGGCTACACTGTGAGCTCAGGGCCAGCCTGAGCTACACAGCGAGACCCTGTCTCAGGAAAAAAACAAACAAACTGCACAAAGCCAGAGTGATGTCTTCTGTGACTCCTAGGGCTCAGCCACAGGCCCCATCCCTCTCTAGCACAGCCCGGAGAGCAGAAGCCCTTACCGCTTGTCAAATGCAGAACTCAGCTCCACTCCATCAGGGCCCCTGGGGATGACCCCCACCCAGAGCTGGTGCCTGTCGATGACGTGGGGGTTCTCCAGGCAGACTGGAAAGGGACTGGGGCAGAGCACAGCGTGCGCTCAGGTCCTGGGTCTCTAGCGCCCTGGCCCACAACCCCCCACCGGATTTCCCACAAGCCCCAGGCCTCAGCCCGTACATCTGCATCTCCAGGGCGAAGGAGGACAGTGGGGCCAACGTGCCACTGGTGAGGATGAGGGTGCGCACACCCTGGCAGACCAGCTCCCGCATGCTGTGGCCTGGGCTGAAGCACCAGTAGCTTAGTACCTTTCCTGCAGGAGAATGGGGGGTAAGGACGGGAATGGGACGAGACCGCCATCTTCCCGGAAGGGGCCAGGTGCAGGGCTCAGCCAGCAAACTGGGCCTCTCTGTCAGGAGTTAAGGGCCTGGGGAGGAGGAGACGGTCCCCGGAGAATGTTAGGAGACTCTCAGAGAGAGGTTAGCCAATCCCAAACCCAAATTTCTGCAGAAACTGTGACGTGTGGCACAGTGCTCAGAACTACTCTGCCAAAGGCACACAGGAAGGAAACTGTGACCTTCTGACATTCCAAGCACAATTGCCACAAGAAACAGAGAGGAGGTTCCCTGACTGGTCACGTCAGCATCAGGCAAGTCACTGGTTCAGAGGAAGCTCGTAGTTCCTCAGAGTGCCTGGTGGACTGGAGCACAGCTACTGCCTCAAATTTGTTCCAGCGGCCCTGGAAGTTCCAGAAATTAAAATAGCACCAGTGCAGAGTAACTTTAAATGAAACTCTAAAGGCAGGATCAAGGACCAATAGGAACAAGAACGAATTTCCTGAAAAAGGAAAAACCACTTTTGCAGGCCTGAGGAGTCTGTCAATCCTTCCGGGGGCCTGTCTGGGACTACCCTGCCAGAAGCAGCCCACCTCAATGCGCTAATTTCCGAGAAAAACCCTACCCGGTGAAGGTTTCTTCTGAGAAGTCGTATGATTTCAGAGGTAGAAAAGGGCTACACCCTACTTGGCCCCTCAGTACCCGAGCAACCCACAGGGCTCTTAGGGCCTTGCAAGTGCTGTCCCCAGCCTCAGGAAAGACACTTCCTGTGGGGAGAGCCCGTGCTGCAGGGCCTCGGTCAATCAGAGCGCCTAGCCAGCCCACAGTTCAGGCTGATCTTGCCCATTCCGGCCCTTTCTCGTTACCATGCAAGGCCACTCAAACCTCGTTATCCACAAGCTCTCCAAAGAAGCTGCTTCTGCACAGCCCATGGCCCGAGGCAGCCGGCGGCCGAGAGAGGCTCATGAAGTGGAAGGAAGGGCACACACAGACCTCCAGAGGCAGAGGCTGCAGCTCCGAGGAGCCCGGCTGTGAAGCCGCACCCACTGATGGCCACCACGGCCAACTAGCTTGTGGGGTCGGTGGACTGGCTCCACCCAAGAACCCCGGTGCTTCAAGCTCCCAGGGTCCTGGCTCCATCCGTAAGCCCCTCACCGAGCCCACTCCAGGACACCAAGAGGCAGGAGAAGCCAGGAGGCACGAGGGAGGCTTCAGCTCACCGCAGGCAGCAGAGGGAGCCTCCTGCCTTGTGCACGAGCTTGGCGCCTACGGGTGGTCGCCCGTGGTGTGGGCCGGGGTCTGAGGGCCTCATCACAGTGCTGGGTGGACAGGGGCGAAGAGCAGCCTGCACTGACCAGCCGTGGCTCAGCGAGCGTGCCCAGGAAGGGTGGAAGCCCACAAGGCAACCCTGTGCGGTCGCGGGACCTCCAGGCCTCCTTCAGCTGCTCTCCGACCTTCAGAGGGCACGTGAGGAGGCCACAGGCGTGCCTGGCTGAGGTGTGGGCGAGCCGGGTATACACTCAGGCTGGGGAGACGAGCGGTTCCCGGCCTCCGGGTGCGTACCTTGCTTTCTGGACGCAGTGGCACTCCAGGCATCGGACCGCTGAGCCGCCCTCCGCGGCCCAACGTCAGGGTGTATGTGCACCTAGAGGGGAGCATGTACGGGTGTCTCGAGGCCCTCACTGGGCCCTAGAGACAGCCCCGGCCCCGCCCACATCCTGGAGGCGGCTCCCACCTTATAGGACTGTGGGACCCCGGTGCTGCCCGCGGTGGGATCCGTGCCGAAGACCATCTGAGAGGCAAGGGAGCAGCGTGTGGGTCTGAACCCGAGCGCGAGCACAAAGCCTCGTGCAGTGTGGCGGGAGCTGAGGCCTCCTGGCCTGGCACGCAGGAGCCCCGAGGCCGCCCTGTGCTTGAGTTGCCCACCTCACCCTCGGGCTCAGGGCTCCCCTGAGCCTGACAACATCCCCAGGCTGAATGGCCGCAAGCGCCCGTCTTCTGCCCAGGGCAACCCCCACCCCGTGAGGCTCCCCCTAGCCAGTGTAGTCACCCTCCCTCGGTGCCCCTTAGGGCTGCAGAGACGCGGCATGTCGTATCCCAGTCAAGACCACTCAGGATTCCTGGGGGACATGAACAAGGCGACACCAGTCCCAGGGAACGAAGGGAATCTGTTCTGGCCAGTGTCAGAGCGTGAAGGGACTGCAGAAAATGAGAGCGAAGCGTCAAATGGCATTAACGACAGAAGCAAGGTGTCCCCTGGTGGCAGCAGACACCTGACCTATGCAGGACAAGGCAGACCCGTCCCCTTCACACTCAGCGAACAGATTCAAGCCTAAGCACCAGGCTAGACAGCTGCACCGAACACTGGAGAACAGATGAGCCAGTCAGCCGGACAGGCCAGGAGGCCCAGCCAGGGGACAGTGTCACCCGCGGGTCAAGACTCAAGACTTACGAAGAGTCCTGCAAACAGGCAAGTTAAAAAAGAGAACACACGGAAGGGCCCCACAAAGGGAAGCATAACTGGCCCAAACGTGCGTGATATTCGCTGCAGAGAAGGCAAGAAACCATAGTGGGGGTTTGCTTAACAAGCTGTCCAATCAGAGTAGGACACTGGCTTCAGAGCACAGGCACGGGCACGGCTGTTTCCAGGGGACTCCCAGGGCTCCCGGAGCAGTGCCCAGTGAGAAACAGGGGCCACCTGCAGGAAAAGAGGAAACCAAGGCCACACCCACTCTGCAGGGGCCTGAGACAGCGCAGACAGACCTCAGGGACAAACAGCTTCTCAGCAGACTAGAGAACCGGGGGCTGCTCAGATAGGACACGGCACGCACACCGGGCACACACAGAGCCGGTGCGGAAGCGCCACATGTGTCTGGGCACATGCCTGAGTCTGTGTATGTGCACACCTGTGGACTGTGCGCACAGGGGACAGCCCTCAGAGGGGACAGTCGGACATAAGCACAGCCTATAGCTATCTTCACTGTCAAGACAGCCATGCACCAAGCTCCACGTTCTACCAAAGCCTTGGTCTGCAGAGACAGACGTAACAGAAGCTCACTTCAAGGGAGAGGCGGCCAGGAGCGGCTCTCACACACCACGGGCCAAGCTTCCTCCTCCCTGGGAGTGTCACGGGCCCCACCGTGACCTGTCCCCACTGCCCACCCCCTTGCAACCTCACCACTGAGCCTGCAGTGTCTATCTCCACTTAGACCGCACCTCTCCAAATGCACGGCCCAGGGCCCTGCCCGTCATGGGGCCGCATGTGGCCTGTGGGAGAAGCCCTCGGACGCTGTCTCCCATTTGATCTCCATCAGGCTGCGGCTGGCATGCAGGGCAGTCCTGTGCCAGCCTCCAAACTTCCCATCTGGGCGGGGTGGGAGGGGCTCTGGCGTTCCCTCCCTCAGCGGCGTTTCCGCTTCCGCACTGCTCCTGCGGGCTCCAGCACCAGCCTGCTCTCTGCACACACACAGGCCTGGATGCGAGCTGTGAGCAGGACCAGAGGTGAAGAAGTTTGGCCCACTCCTTCCTGTGCCCCACCTGGCGGTCTAGAGATGCTTCTACTCCCCATGGACCCAACCAGCCTCTCAGAAAAGGACACGGTTCTCTGATCCCGCTGGGGGCTTCCTAGTTACCATGACCCTCCTGAGGAATCCACAACCATCAACTCGTTTTTAAACTTAAGGACAGGAGCTGTGGTTTGAACGTGGCCTCAGCTCCGGCTGACACACCACTTTGCTCTGAAACTCCAGAACAGGTTTGTAAGATAGAAAGGAAATCTAGGTGACTAAGAAAATAGCACTGCCAGCTGGGCAGGACAAGGCATGAAGGGCAAACCACACCTCACGGGATGTGTGGGCTGAATGCCCACCGCCTGTCTGAGGTGAGCGAGCAGGGGCGGGCTCCAGGCTAAGGAACTCAGCGCTGCCATCCGCACGCCACATCCGGACTGGTCTTCCGCGGCCCGGAAGGTCCTGAGGCATGTGAGCTCCGAGGACCAGTCGGCTACAGCCTCGTGAACCCTGCCCACGCCGTTCACGCGCGTCCTGGGGGAGCGTCTGGCACCTGCGCGGGCCCAGGCAGCAGGTGTGAGGGGAGCACCCCTCAGTCAGTCCCCAGGCAGGGCGTGCTCAGTCAGGCAGGGAGCCAGAGGAAACTCCGAACCAACAGGGCGGCCTGCTTTGGGTTCCAGGGATTGCTGAGGAGGAGAAGGTAGAGGAGTGCCTTCCAAGGAGGAGAGGAGGCTGCACCCCATTCACCTGCTTCTAGGCCTCCCCAGGAAAGGGAAGAGCAGGTTCCTGTGAGCTGCTCCTGACACACAGAGCTGCTCATCTGCCATGACTGATCAGAATACTGAAAGCAGCCGCCTGGCAGGAGCAGCGCCTCGCACGCTAGAGGCCCAGATCACCCCAGGGCAGAGGGATGGCACAGGAGCTTGGGAGTCTGGACTCCACAGAGACCCAGTGTTCGTACCCAGGCCATCGCCCTCGGCAGCAGACACTCTGGAGCACTCACTGAAGGGTCACACCACTCAGACCTCACCTGCCCACTCTGCCAGGACCTGAGTAGCATGGAGGCACAGGGCGGGCAGAAGCACCCGAGGGGAAACTTCACAGGACAGAACCTCCTGTGCTCAGTTTTCCCCAGGGCTCCTGAAGTCTCGCCGTAGGGGCTAATGGCCACTTCTGAAAACCTAGCAAGGTTCAACAAAAGGCAGATGGTGCCTCCAAAGGAAAATGGAGAAGGTGCTCCTGCACTACACCTAGGGGCAGGAAGAGGCCTGAGGCAGGGGAAAGGCCCGTCCGTCTGTTGCGCTGTCTTCCAGTGACTCCATAATCACATTTCTCTGTCAGTCAGAGGCTTCTATATTTGTGCTTCTCTTCCTTCATCAGGAATTATGGTCACTCTTCTCTACGAGGGGCTCCTACAGTCGTGTTGAGCTCGCTCTCCGTCAGGGTCCTCACACAGTCGTATTTGTCAGGAACTCCCACACTGGCCTTCCTTGGTGTGCGTTAGGTGCTTCTATAGTCACTATCTCTCTGCCAGGCCCTCTCCCAGCCATGCTGTCTCTGCCAGGCTCTCCTGCAGGCACACCTCTTTTAGCTCTTATACTTCAGTCTCTCTTCATGAGGGACTCAAAGAACGGGGCATTCACAAGGCCCCCATTTATCTCTCCCCTGAGATTTGTTCAGTAGGTCACTTGTCTTCAGCTGTCTTCTGGTTTGAGTCCATCTGGAGCTGCTGGGCCTGTCTGTACAGCCAAGGGTCCTGCCCAAGCCTAAAGGATGCCGGCATGGGTAGGAGGCTCCTGGAGTGCTAACCTGGTCACTGAACAGCCAAGCGTGGCCAGACCTGTTCTCTGTGACCTCCCCTACAGTGGGTTCATGGTAGGAGGAAATAAACTTACGGGTCTGCTCATCAGAAACATGTGACGGGGGGCCTTGGTCCAGTCCCTGAACCTCCTCCCCTGACTTCTATCAGGAAACGAGATGTCTGTCAGTTCCTACCTGGATGATGTCCATCAGCTTCTGCAGCCCAGCTGTATTGGTGAACATGCCAGCACCTGTGGGGCAGCAAGAATCTGATGTCCACATTCTGGGTAGGTGATATCCACCAGACCCCACAGGACTGGCAGCCAGCATGACCACAAGGCCAACGTCCACCTCACACCGCTGGGGTATCCAGCTTCCCACAGCTGGGCGTCAGGTGTGGGATGTGCTAAGGGAGGGCGGGGAGGAGCCAGAGCGGGGACAGGCTCTCTAGAAGTCTTGGACATAAATTCTGCTGGATTCAAAAAAGCTGTTGTCAAGTGAATGTAGGAGCCACCAGCCTCTAGTACTCAACCGCTCGGCAGACTCCAGAGTCCTGCATCTCAAACCTGCTCACCACCCCGTCCAGCAGAGAGGGGCGTTACAGGGTTCAGCGTGGGATGATGATGGTGCCACTCCTCAGAAGCCCTCAGCACTGAGCAGAAATAGCACTCAGGGCGGGGTGGGGAGGAAGACGGTGGACTCACAGCTCAATGAACCCACCAGGCCTCTCACTTTTCCTTCTTTAAGAGGAGTTAACTGGGACACACAACAGAAAGAAAGTTCTGACAGAAAAGCTGGAATGTGCTCCACCAAAGAGCACAGGGCCCAGTCAAATGGTACAAACACCTCGGTGTCCCAGTGAAAAAGGGAAAACCCTGCGGGCCAGACTCTTGCCCGTGGCTGCAGCCGAGGGTGGCCCTGCGGGGTCCCATCTGCATCCCGGGGTCTGCCGTGGCACGCCCCACGTGGTGTGCCAGAGACTCACGGCCTGCCAGGTGCTGGATGATCTGGTCCAGTGACTCCAGAATGCAGATCTTGGACTGGAACGTTATCTGGGCTTCGGCAAACAGGGTGAAGATGTAGCTGATGGAAGAAAAGAAGCTGAGCCTGACCACAGGCCAGGTGTGCAGGTTTGCGGAACCTCTAGGTGAGCAGCTCTTTATGTCTCCGCCACTCAGAAGCAAATGCTGAGCCCGCTGGGATGGACAGAAGCCAGGCGAGAGGCTCATGCCCTCGGGACCCCTCAGGTTCAGAAATGAGAGTGGGCCCTGGCACGACAGCCCCATGCCAGGAAGAAGAACCACAGGGATGCAGGGAGGTCCTTGAGCCGTCCTGGGCACAGTGTTTCTGGGTGGGGTCCCCAAGCACTCTGGAAAAGGACAGGGATAGGGCCTGAAGGAGGATCTGTGGGGTTCAGTAGACTGAGGCAGGCTAAGGAGCCAGGCTAGAGCCCCGAATGGCAAGCTGAGGAATGAGGCTTCATCTGGAAGAACTGGAAGCCCTGCGAGAGCCAGAGCTCAGAAGAGACCAGCTCAGGAGAAAGGCAGGCACCGCAGGGCCCTTAGTGCACGCTGTGCCCTCTGCGTTCAACAAAAGCAGACCTGGTCACAGTGCAGCAGGTGGCTGTGGTCCCAGAGAGCTGTTCCAGGGTCAGCGCATCTGCCTTTAAGACAGCAGCCCTCCCCTCCCCAGCCCAGGCTGCTGAGAAACTGGGCAACCGTGGCGCCCTCAGGACACTCTCAGACCACTGGGGCCCCAGGCGGCGGGGCACTGCCTGTGATTCAGAGAAGGCTCGCTCTAGCCACAGCGCCCAGGGCGGGAGTGCAGCTGGCAGGACAGTGTGTGAGTGTGCTGTGCCTCCCGAGGGTGAGAGCCCCAGGCTGCACGGTCAGACCCAGGACACCGTAAGAACAGCTGCCCATCCCAGGGAGGGGCAGGCTCAAGGCCTCAGCCTTTGCTTCTCACCTCCCCGGCTTGGTGACACCGCTACCATCTCCAGGCAGCTGGACAGCGTCGATGGCCCCCTCCAGGCGAAGAAGGATCACTGCGGCAAGGAGGTGTCAGGGGCAGGCTCCACCCACCAAGGTGGGGCACGGGAGAGCGGCACTTACTCTTTAGCTTGGCGATGTCTTCCAGCTGCATGTTCAGTCCTGGGTGAGGGAGCAGCACATACATAATTCTGCTTATTCCTAACTCTGCCAACCAGGTCCCCAAGAACCAGGATTTTTCTTTTTGAGAGAGAGTCTTTCTTTTTTTTTTGGCTGTACTGGGGATTCAACTCAGGGCCTTATGCTTCCAAGGTAGGCGTGGTGCCACTTGATCTAAATCCCCAGCTCTAGAGAGAGGGTCTTGCTAAGTCACTGACTTGCCCAGGTTGAGCTTAAACTTAAGAAGATCAAGCTTCTGGCCTCAGCGTCCAGAGTGCTGGGATTACAGGTGTGTGTATTACCACAAATCTGTCTGTGAGTCCTGGGTCCTTCTTCCCCCCAGAGCTGCCCATGTGTGTAAACTCTGAGGACTGCCCTATCACATGGGCACTATCCAGATGTCAGACTAGCCTCTGGGCAGCATGCGGGTGTGCCAACAAGAACAACTCCAAAATGTCCTGAGGTTAATCTGACCAGGTCATCCTAAATGTTATTCTGCATCTGTACAAACACCTCCCTGCTAAAGTAGAGAGGTTCCAGAAACTTCTAATAAAGTAATCAAACCATCGAGCAACCAAAAATATTTATCGCAAAACAAATCAACCAAACTATGGGAAAATCTCAACTGGACAGAGAAATGGCAACAGATGTCAGGACCAGGGTAACACAGATGTCAGAATCTGACAACAATTTTAACACACCCATCATAAAAGTGTCCCAATAAGCAATCACAAACACTCTTGAAACAAATTAGAAGTAGAAACCCTCACCAAAGAAAAATACAGGGAAGAACCAAGTGGGAATAAAGAACTAGAAACACAACAGCCAAACTTAAAACTTAGCAGGTAGACTCAACAGCAGACGGGCAATATCAGGAAACACCACAAAGTTAAGTGATGGTTATCGAAGCTCATAGACACACATCATCCCTGCACTCTGGGAGATTAAGGCAGAAGGATCACAAACTCAAGTCTATCCTAGGCAACTTACTGACTCAGAAAGCCCTATTTATTTACAAAAAAAAAAAAAAAGAGTTTGAGATGTAGCTCAGGACAAAGATCTTAGGTTCATTCCCAAGTACAATAAAAACCATGAATTTATGAGCCAGGCACAGTGGTGAATAACTAGTTATGCTAGTTATTTGGAACCTAAATTACAGGACAGCTTAGGTAACTTCAAAAATTCCTGTTTCAAAATAAAATTTTAGGGGCCGGAGATTCAGTTCAGTGGTTCCGGCGCCTGCCTAGCAAGTGCAAGGTCCCTGGTTTGAATCCTGGTAACCACATACAATACCAGATGTGGAGACTCAGGGCCACCAGCCATCAGTACCACATACCACAGTGCCAGGGCAGCGGCTCACACCTGTCATCCCAGCATTTGGGAGGCAGCAGCAAGAGGACTGCTGAGTTCGAGGCTTGCTTGGACTACAATAGTGAGCTCAGGGCCAGCCTGAACTACAAAGCGAGACCCTGTCTCCAAAAAAAAAGAAGCCTTAGTCCAATAGGCCAGGTGCTCTCGTGAGAAGAGATGGCAAGGACCTGGGAAAGGCCTGGGAGGACATTTGAGACCGCAGCCTTCTGCAGTGCAGAGAGAGGCCCCCGGAGGGATCAGCTCTGCTGACTCCTCAGGCTTGGTCTTCCCAGGGTCCAGAACTACATAAAACAAACTGGGGTCATTGGAGCTACCGTGTTTTGTTACAGCTCCTTCCCTCCCTGTCTCACTCCCTTTCTGTCTCTCTCTCTTCAGGGACTAGAGTTTAACGTAGGGCTTCATACGTAGTAGGGAAGCTCCTACTGAGCTGTGTCCCCAGCCCTTTTTCTATTTCAGATGGGGTCTCACTAATTTGCCCGGGCTGTCCATGAACTCATGATCAACCTGCCTCAGCCTCCTAAGTATCAGGGGTTATAGGCAAGAACCACCACACTCAGCTTGTCCTGTCCTTTTCTTCTGAAGCACAAAAGTATCTAATTTCAGTGATACTCAATTTACCAATTTTTCTTTTGGTGCTGGGAAGCAAACTTAGGACCTTGTCCTTGCCAGGCAGGAGCCATGCCACTGAGCTACATCCCCGGCCTTGGTGCTTTTTTTTTTTTTTTTTTTTGAGACAAGGTCTCGCTTTGTAGTTCGGGCTGGCTCTGAGCTCACTATGTAGCCTAGGCAAGCCTCGAACTCAGCAACCCTCCTATCTCTGCCTCCCGAGTGCTGGGATGACAGGCGTGAGCCACCACGCCCGGCACTGTGGTATGTGGTATTGATTGCTGGTGGGCGTGAGTCTCCACGCCCAGCATTCTATGTGGTTACTGGGATCGAACTCAGGACCTTATCCTTGCCAGGCAGGAGCCATGCCACCGAGCTACATCCCCAGCCTTGGTGCTTTTGTTTTTGATATCCCTCCTAAGAAATCACTGCCTAATCTAAGGTCAAGATTCACATTTCGGTGAAAAACTCTGCATCCCTTAGGTGGGGTTTCAACTCCTTCCAATAGGAACAGGATGCACAGGAGGGAAAAGAACGACTTAGTCACATTATTGTAGAGAGCCCCGGACAAGAACTGCCTCAGCCAGGAGCAGGGCCTGTGCCCATGTCGTGGGTCACACTGAGCCCGCGCACTCGGTGGGAGGTGACGGGAATGGGACTTCAACCTGAGCTCTTCCTCCCCAATCCCACAGCCTCAGTGGATCCACCAGAAAACATCAGACAATCCCAGTTACGGGATATTCTGCAAAATGACTGACCAGTCCACCTGCAAGTCACCCTGGTTATCAAAAACAAGGGAAGTCTAAAAAATTGTCACAGCCAAAAGGTAGCTAAGGAGACATGGGACTAAATGTACATAATAACTTAAAAATTAGGAAAATCAACTACTTCACACTCATTAGGATGGCTACTCTCCAAAAAGAAAAAAAAGAAAAAGGTCCTAGTCACTTGAAAGTATGTTTAATTTCATTTGTAAAAGGAGAAAAGCAAAGTAAGATAAATTTAAAGCCCTGAAGTCACACTGTGCCCATTAATGGGAGTGGAATGTCCACCAGCGTCATTTTTCCCCGTGAAGACGTCTGGTGACACATCCCATTCAATCCAGCCAGCCACGCCTCGGAACTGACTCTGAAGAAACCCTTGAATGAGGAAATAACACTTACGCATGAGGTCCCTTGCTGTTGTTTATGACTGCAGACTACAATCGCAACGCAACAAAGAGCTGGAACACACTGTCCCAGGTCTGTGATGGGGCGAGCTCTTTACAGGACCATGTTAGGACAAACTGCGTCTCACCAGCCTCCACCATACACAGGGCTCCCGAGGCACCTGCTAATCCTGGGCTGGGTCATGAAGGTGACGTGAGATGAGTCAGGGGCACCTCATCCCGGAAAGTCAAGTCGTGCTCAAAACGGCTGACTCACGTCAGAGGGCACAGCTCTGCCCAGAGGGCCCATCGCCAAGCTAGAAGCAATTCAGATACTAAACGGATAAGGGTGTTAACAGCTTACAGTCCAACGAGTTAAACAAGAATCTATGACTCAGCACCAGGAACGGCAGTACCCACCTGCAATCCCAGCACTTGAAAGGCCAAGGCAGCTGGGCTGGGGACCCTTGATCCCAGCACTCAGGAGGCTGAGGAGGAGGATCACTGTGAGTTTGAGGCCAGTCTGTGCTACATGGCGAGTTCAAAGCCAGCCTGAACTACGTAGTGTGGCCTTGCTCAGAAGACAAATAAACAAAGGTGGGCCTGAACTACATAGCAAGACCCTGTCTCCCAAAATAAAACAATAAGAGGCTAAAGCAAGAAGGTTATATGTTCAAAGCCAGCCTAGGTTACATACCACCCTGGGCTATCAAATAAAACAAACTAAACTATACAATAAAACAAAACAAACTTCATTTATACAAGAACTCAACTAAAAAAATTAAAGAAGTTGGGGCTGGGGATTTAGCTCAAGTGGTACCGCGCCAACCTTGGAGGCACAAGGGCCTGAGTTCGATCCCCAGTACCACAAAAAAAAAAAAGAAAAAAAAATTAAAGAAGTTAAGGAGCTAGAAGATGACACAAACGTATTAATGCATTAATTCAAGGACGAATTACTAAGAAATGCCACAGATGACTTCAGAATTGTAAATGGAAAAAAAAAGACCCCACCATGGAAAGACCAGCAGGTCCATGTGAAGCAAATGACTGAGCTGCTGCCCCAAGAAGGTAGTGCAGACCACGCCCCCCACATGACGTACAGAGAGCACCTCACATCTCGGCAGAAGGAGCCAACTCAAGGACGGCTGCAAGGACACCTCAGACAAGACGAGCCGCAGGACCACAGATCAAATCACCAGCCCTTCGGAAGGTGGTGGCCGCAAAAGACAGATGGGAGGCGCTCTCCCAGAGCAAAGTCCCAAGAGCGGGCGGCAGGCTTTGTCCAGAGGCTCTCGGCTCCTTCACATCTGGGGTTATGAGAACAGGCGGGGAACTTTTACTTTTGGTTTTGTGAGTCAGGGTCTCTCTCTGCAGCCCGGCCTGCTGTGAACTCACTACGCAGCCCAGATGCTCATCAGGCTGTTATGGGATTACATTCCCATAAAACACTGGAAGCTGAAAATAACACTGTTGAGACTTCCCTAAGGGACAGGGATGTGGCTCAATGGCAGCACCATTGCCTAGCGCGCATGAGGTCCTGGGCTGTCCCCACCACCACCAAACAACCAGAACCCAGGAACTGTGGCGCCAACCTGTCACCCTAGTACTCTAGGAGGCTAAAACCAGGAAGATTGCAGACACTTAGCAAGAACCTGTTTCAAAATTTTAAAAACACCTTCAGGAGGCAGAGGCAAGAGGACTGCCATGAGTTTGAGGCCAGCCTGAACTACTCAATGAGTTCAAGGACCACCTGAGCTACACAGTGAGACCCTGTCTCAAAAAAAGAAAAAAAAAGCCAGGCGAGGTGGCTCACACTTATAATCCCAGCACTCGGGAGGCAGAGACAGGAGGATTGCTGAGTTCGAGGCTTGCCTGAGCTACATAGTGAGCTCAGGGCCAGCCTGAACTACAAAGCAAGACCCTGTCTCAAAAAAAAAAAAGAAAAAAAAAATTAAAACATAAAGGCTGGGAATACAGGTCAAGGTAAACATCTTAGGTTGAACCTCCAGTACTGCACTGAAGCCCTCAATATGCTTCACCTCCTGAGGATTATAACTTAGCAACACGGCACACTGCAGAGCGCCAGACATGCACCCCAGTGACCACGCTGCCCAGCACTGGGCAGACCAGACTGCATCGTGCTAGCTGGGAACATATGAGACTTCCAAGTTCAAATTATAGTTTCTAGTGAACTGCACATAACCTCTGTGCCATGGTTATATTTTTAGCTTTCCAAATCAGATGATCATCAACAGAAGGCCATCTGTAGTACTGATGTTAACTTCCCAGTTTGTTCACTGTACTGCAATTATAAACAGGAATGCCCTTGGTCCTAGGAAATGTGCATTAATATATAGACTATCTCACAGAAAAAGAAATTATCTATGTATGGAGAGAGGGATAAATCAAATGGGATAAATATTAACAAGTTTTTGTTTGAGATAGTGTCTCGCCTTGTAGCCCAGGCTGGCCATGAACTCATAGTGATCCTCCTGCCTCACCTTCCCAAGTGCTGGGATTGCAGGCATGCGCACCATGCCTGGCTGCAAGTATTATTAATAAAGTTCTTAATATTCTAACAAGTGGGAACCTGGGTAAAGAATAAAAAGATTGGGCCGGGGATTTAGCTCAGTGGTTCCAGCATCTGCCTTGCAAACTCAAAATTCCAAATTCAATTCCCAGTAACCAAATACCACAGTGCTGGGTGCAGTGACTCACGCCCACCTACAATCAGTACCATATGCCACAATACTGGGCGTGGTGGCTCACACCTATAATCCCAGCACGCGGGAGGCAGAGGCAGGAGGACTGCTGAGTTTGAGGCTTGCCTAAGTTACATAGTGAGCTCAGGGCCAGCTTTAACCTACAAAGAGAGACCCTGTCTCAAAAAAAATAAAAAGATCATACATTACCTATAAGTTTGAAATTATTTCAAAATAGCCAGGTGCAGGGCCAGAAGTTTAGCTCAGTGGTTCTGGCGCCTGCCTCACAAGCACAAGGTCCTGAGTTCAATCCCGGTAACCACATACAATGCTGGGCGTGGTGGCTCACACCTGTAATCCCAGCACTCGGGAGGCAGAGACAGGAGGATTGCTGAGTTCGAGGCTTGCTTGGGCTACATCAGGGCCAGCCTGAACTACAAAGCGAGACCCTGTCTCAAAAAAAAAAAAAAAAAAAATAGCCAGGTGCAGTGGTACACACCTGTAGTCCAAACTACTTAGATCACTTGTGCCCAGGAGCTGGAGGCCGGCCCAATAAACAGAAGCTGGAAAGGTGTTGCATGCCTGCCTATAATCCCAGCCCTCTGGCAGGCTGAGGCAGGAGGATCATACAGTCAAGCCCAATTTTGACAATTAAGCAATTTACCCAGACCCTGTCTCAAAATTAAAAAAAAAAAAAAGACTGGGATGTAGGTCTTTGCAAAGGCCCTGAGGTAAATCTCCAGTACCAGAAAGAAAGAAAAAATCAAAGAAAAATAAATAAAGAGGATCTGCTCCAGGCATGTACATGCCTGTAATGCCAGGACTTGGGAAGCTGAGGCAGGACTGCCATGAGTTCAAGGCCCGCTTGACCTATATAGTGAAACCCTGATGTAAAAAAGAAGAAAAAAAAAAGGATTCAAGAACAATAAGCTTTGACTTAGGTCAAGACATAATATGGATCCTAAGGTAGAACAAAGCATAAAACGAATACTAAGGATTAACTTGTGTCATATACTGGTACAAATTCCCCAATGTTGTGTGTGATTGTGAGCTGTATATAAAATGTACCAATAAAGAATTCTAAATTTAAAAAATAAATAAATAGAAATAAAAACCGAATATTAAAAAACATAACCTAGGGCTGGGGATTTAGCTCAAGTGGTACCGCGCCAACTTTAGATGCACCAAGACCCAAGTTTGCTCCCCAGTACCACAAAAAAAAAAAAAAAAAACCTAAGAAAGCTTTCCCCATGCCCAGTGGCACACGCCTATAGTCCAACAAGAGGCTAAGGCAGGGTCCGGGTTACACAGAGGACCCTGGAAATAGAGAGGGGGATGGAATGAGACCTTTTCAAAACTACAGCAGTCCCTGCTTATCTGTATGCAGTTCCAGTTATCCAAGGTCAATGACAGTCCAAAGTTAAGTGGAAAATTCCAGAAGCAATTCATTTGTAAAGTTTAAATTTTATGCCATTATGAATGCATAAAATTTTGCCATCCGTCCCCATCCAGCCTGGGACAAACTGGCCCTTCCTCTTGAGTATCCACACTGTGCATGCTACGCCCCTGTGGCCATGCAGCCTTCAGCAGCCTGTCAGTTATCACAGCACGACTGCAGCAGTGCTTATATCCCAGTAATCTTATTGAACGTAACAACAGCAGCAAGAGCAGTGATGCTGGAAATTCAGACAAGCCAAGGAGAAGCATAATGTGTCTCCTTTAAGCGAGAAGTTGAAAGCTTTCAACATAGTAAAGAAAGGAAAACAATTACATGCTCAGGTTGCTAAGATCTAAGGTCCCAGACTGGGAGGGCATATCTGCACAATGTTATGACATATAATGTAACCTTCAAGAGCTGTGGCAGGCAGAATCCTGGCTTTCAAACCCGCCAGGTTCGAATCCCGAGTTTACAACTACATCTCCTTAGGTGGCAAAAGAAGTCTGCAGGAACAGTTAAAGCAGGGGTCATGAGGCGGGCAGACTGTGCAGGGTCACGCAGGTGGGCCTTAGCTGGGCACAAGGAGGGCAACACAGGAGGGTCAGCAGAGGGAAAGTGAGGGTGAGAGGGGAGGTAGAACGATGTGGGCTGAGTGGAAGGACGTAGCAGCTACAAGAAGTGGGGACCCAGCGACAAGGCTGTGCTGCACTAGGATGTCCCTGCATCTGGTGACGGAGGTCCTCGTGGGAAAGGGACGCGGGGACGCAGACACACGGGGAGATCGTGTGTGGGGGCAGTGGGGGACGGGCTGAGGCAGCCACAAGCCCAGGACTGCCAGCAGCTTCCAGAAGCTAAGAGAGGCAGGCACGGGCTGTCCCTCGGGAGCCCCAGAGGAGCCAAGACTCGTCCGAGTCTTCCATCTTCACAGCAGCAAACAAGTGACACTCCGTAAGTGATGCAGCAGCACAGTCAAACTTTCATGTAGCCAGTCCACAGATGAGTGTCCTGTCTGTTAGTTGCTGGGCCAACGTGGGCTTCTAGGACCCTGCTGGCAGAGGGTGCATGCAAATATGGAAAAGCTGCCCACGTGCAGAGGTGATCTCTGGACCTCTACTGTGTCTCTGGACCTCTATGATGCAAACACAACCCTCCGACAAACGAAAGGAAGCTGAAGATGGCAAGTTACATGTGGCAGTACACTCAGAGGTCACTGAAAAAAACTCCCGCCTAGTAAAAATGCTTGGTTTTCCAATTTTATATAGTCCAGGGCAAGTCAGTAACAGCTGAGAAAGCACAAAAAGAAACTGCTGAAATTATGGGATGATGCAGCCTTCCCTGGCCAACATGA
>PVIC010007126.1:0-51888 GCA_004025085.1 Thryonomys swinderianus | reverse complement strand
ACAATTTTGTCTTATCAATACCAGAAGTTTTCTTCCTTCCTTCCCTTTCTCTTTCCTTTCTTCCTTTTTCCCTTCCTTTTCCTTCCTTCCTTCCCTCTCTCCCTTTCCTTCCTTCCTTCTTTATTTCTTTCTTCCTTTCTTTCTCCCTTTCTTTCTTTCTTTCTTTCTTTCTTTCTTTCTTTCTTTCTTTCTTTCTTTCCTTCCTTCCTTTCTCTTCCTTCCTTCCTTCCTTCCTTCCTTCCTTCCTTCCTTCCTTCCTTCCTTCCTTCCTTCCTTTCTTTCTTTCTTTCTTTCTTTCTTTCTTTCTTTCTTTCTTTCTTTCTTTCTTTCTTTCTTTCTTTCTTTCTTTCTTTCTTTCTTTCTTCACTTTTGTTAGTTTAGCAGAGTATCCTCCCCTCAGACACTCATTGTCAGGTTATTAGGCTTAAACCCTCAAGGGAAGGGACGTGATTTCCTCAGGCCAAATCTGTCGAGTTCCATGAGGCGGGGCAAAAGGTTCAAGGAGCAGAAGCTGTGCTTGGTGAAGGGGGCGTGCCATGTTGTCCACTGTTCCATCTGTGCATTGGAAACACACAGATATGAACGTAGAGTAGCCTGTGTCAAACACACATGTTAGTTCGTCTACAGTGATTCCCCTGTAGACCCAAACCCCAGAGATCTTTGGAAATGCAGACTCTCCTTTAGGATGCACGAAGTGAACTAGCTTTAAAACAATACAAAAACACCTGTTGATGCTAAAATACTTCACAGCAAATGCACACCAGAATGAAATGTTACAGCTAAGTTGGGATTTTTAAATTTCTGTTGACATTAAAAGTGGTTTGAATAACCACAGCTTTTTTTTTTCGTAACAATGACCAAATTATATGTTCACCTGCTGACCTTCCTCCTGAAGATATAAGTCCTTCTTCAAATAACTGAAGACCTGTTTTGACAAAAAGTTTACAGGAACATTGCCTTGACTTGTGAACTGATACTGCAAATAGCTTTCAGAGCAAAACTGTAACACAGTTGTAACATATTTAAGATACTGTCCACTATACATAAACATTCTACTTAAGAAACCAGAAAACTTGGTCTGGGGATGTAGCTCAGAGGTACTAAGCATTTGCCTAACATGTGTGAAACCTTGGGTTTGAGTACATTCTAGCATCCAATTTTCGACACAGATATTTCTGACTCTTTAAAGAGATTCACTGATAGAATACACTATTAGGAACAGACACTCGGAGCTTAGTGGTTTTCTAAAATAGCAAAGCTGGTCCTCCGAATCTTCAAGTTCCAAATCTATGAATCCAACCAAAGCATTTCCAAACTATCTGGGAAAAATTTTACATAGAGTGAACATGTGTAGGCCTTTTCTTGTCGTTTTTCTTTCGACAAAGTGGCATAAAAAGAATTTACATAGCTTTCTACTCAAAACCTGCAAGGTGATTTTGGAAAATAATAGTTCTTAAACTTCAGAATCATTGGGACATTCATTAAGTCACATACATCTGGGCTCTATCTTCAGAATGACTATTTTAGGAAGTCTCTTTATAGCAATAATCTCTCTGTTTCTCTGTCTTTCTCCATCTCTCTGTCTATATCTCTCTCCCTCTCTCTTTCCCTCCCTCCCCTCCTCAAACATATATTAAAACCCCTGGTACTGTAAATAAATAAACTGTATATATATATGTACATTTATTAAAACCTCTGGCACTTCCTCTCTTCTGGCTACCATACCTTATTATTCTCCTTTTATGGGATTTTAAGATTTCATTTCACTTGACTGAACTCTAAGAAAGATCATTTCCTGTATCTACTTGCACTTTGCCTTGTAATCTATAATTACATTCAATCACCATTTGAAAGTACAGTTTCTGGAATGTGACACTTTGGAAATAATTCTTAATTGCAAAAAAAGAGTGGCTTAGCTGGTATAATATGGATTAATCTCACGGCAAAAAAAGAGGGCAAAAAAAAAAAAGAATGAGAATATTTTCAGCCTCAGTAAACATCAGAGTTATCCAACCACGTAAAAATGCAGCCACGGTTTAGGAAAAATATAAAAATTTGACAAATAACCAGTGACTGATTACCAGTTCCCCACCTGATCAAGCCGCGCAGCTGGTTCCCGCCACACGGGGTGGCACCAAAGTCCCCAGTGCCGGTGACCCTTTGGAAGGCAGCACTGTGTGGCTGGATTTTCTTCTATAATTGTGCCCTGATGGCCAGAGAGGCTTTGTGTAAACTCTGTTTTCAAAATCACCTTTTCCATTCTCTCGCTCCTTGTCTCTTTCTTATTTCCATTTTTTTTTCCCCCCGGCCTCCCTCGTTTTGAAGCTGACCTCTGTCTTGTGCCATTCAGAGTAACGCCTGCCCCCTCCCCCACACAGGGCATACCAGAAGATGGTGAGGAGAATGGTTGTGTTTGTCATTATCTCATTCTTTTTCTTTTTTTGAGACAAGGTCTCACTGTGTAGTTCAGGCTGGCCCTGAGCTCACTATGGAGCCCAGGCAAGCCTCGATCTCAGCAATCCTCCTGTCTCTGCCTCCCGAGTGCTGGGACCACAGGTATGAGCCACCACACCCGGCACTGTGGTATGTGGTATTGATTGCTGGTGGGCGTCAGTCTCCACACCCAGCATTGTATGTGGTGACTGGGATCGAACTCAGGACCTTGCTCTTGCGAGGCAGGCGCTGGAACCACTGAGCTAAATCTCTGACCCTATCATCATTCTTTTTGAGCATACTTCCTCGCTTGTGTGGTTTTTCTTTCATTCAGAAAAAACAAAGAGCAGAGGGTGAGGTTCAAATGATTCTCTGGCTGGGCGAGTCGCTCCTCGGGCGGTAGAGCCTTGTCTCCCGCGAGGCCCAGGTTCAATCCCTGGCACCCTGCTTTATCTTAAAAAACCCCTCTGAGTCTCAGTCCATCTTTCAGCCAAATCTTTCTCAGGAGATTTCCTGTTTGTAGTGAGCCTCGGCTTAGACACTGGAGGTAAAATTGTTCTGTTGGCCAGACCTACAGGTCAGGGCTGGGACCTGAGAGAAGTAGGAACCCTGCGCCCAGAGGGCAGGAACTGGCACATTTTCAAAGGATTTGCAGCGAATGAGCTCCTTCTCAGAACTGTTTTCCCACTAGAGCCTTCAGAATAAGTTTTAAAGGAATTTTTGCTATATTTAATTTAGAACCCACACTGAAAAATAAAAAGCAAACAAAACCCACAATAAATTACAGCCCAAAAGCCATTTATTTCTACGAGGTACTTTTGAAACCATTGTATTCCACAAATAGATTGAAAGAAAATATTTCTCTGCCTCAATATACCATTAAGGCAAAAATTACTACAGTGACAAAGCTAAATCAGAGGACAACATGCCTCACTCGCTCACAAAGGCCAGTCAGCTGCCAAGGGCTAGTATGCTATTAATACTTGTAAAGCCGCCTGGACTAGCAATCCATTACTAGCAAAAGTACAAGCCCATTTTTATTCTAGGTAATTAATCGTTTTATTTATTCATTCATTTAGCTGTACCGGGAATTGAACTCAGGCCCTTATGTGTCCAAGGTTGGCACGGTACCACTTGAGCTAAATCCTCAGCTCCCTGTAATTAATCTAATCTGACTTGCTCCTGCTTACTGCTTAGCAGAAACGAATGCTGACTCCCTTCCCAGTGAAGGACAAACAGCTCAGACAGGCTTCACGCTGAGTGACCGTAAAGCTATCGTCCTCCTTGTTTACGCCTTTTTGGTGTTTGCTAAGTTCTTCAAGCACAGGTGCTTGTCCAGGACAAGCTTCTCAGCACGGAACATGCCTAATACCTGAAATTTATGTGTTAGGAAGGAGCTGAGGCTAAGAGCCGGGGAGACCCAGAGCCAGCTTCCCTGCCCACAGGAAAACAGCAAATAGCCACACTCCATGCCTGCTTGGTGTTTATGCACAGAGATTACAGAACTGTGATCAGTGAGTTTCACTCTTGTTTCTCTGCCGCTTCCTTCAAGAGAGCCAAAAGGCATTGATGCTGCTATAAATGACTCTTCCAGAAGAAAGTCCGCAGTGTGGCTCTCAGCTCTTCAAGAACTACTTAAGATCCCTCGGGCCAGGAAACTACACGGTTGGAGGTGCCTTTCCAGGGTTTCCTGTCCGCCGGTCTTCCTCTTCTACTGAAACTGCATTAAACTGGAAAAATGACACACCGCAGTGGCACAACAAAGGAAGGACAATACATACCGAAGCAAAGCAACTGGTGGAGAATTCTTGAAAGCATGTGGGACACAAAGACATTTCACAATCAAACCGATCCTAGAGTCTAACAGGATTATGTCACTGACCCTATGCTTGGATGTGATTGCTTTTTGCTATTCTGCAGCTAACACTTTCTCAAACATGCAGATCGATAAGAGAAAAATTGGAAAAGACAGATCATTTTCAGAAATGAAAATCATTGAGAAGCCTGCTGCCCAAAGATAACCCTGTTAAAAGTTGCACCATATATATGTCTTCCAGACTTTTATGCATATTTGCATGCATATACGTGCAAATATTTTGCGAAAATTTGTCACCCTGTGTTCTCACTTGCAGGTTGAAATACGCTATTATAAACGGGATCCTTGTCAACCTGCACCCTTCCTGTCCGTTCTGCTCTCAGGGACCAGCACCGTCCTCTTCCATGAGGGGCAGCCGGCCGGATCCGAGGCACCTGCGAGCACAGGTCACTGCGAAGGCCTGGGCGCTCACTGCCTCCCGGGAGGCTCTGTAGCTGCTGACCCAGCACTTTCCCATCTAAGCAGGGGCGTGTGTGTGGCGCATTCGCCCCTGTGTTTTCGTTGTGCTCCTCTGGATCCAGTTTACAACCGATTGCTGGCCTCACGTGCAGCGTTTACTGACTACTGTCCTTCCTCGGTCGTTTCTTCCTTCAGTGGCCCGTATTTCCTGCACTTTCCATTACACCACTGGCACTGAGGTCTTGGCTTAGTGTTTGCTGCGGGAATGCCTCACGTGGTGGCCCCTGTCGTGGTTCTGTGACAGCAGAGACCCTGCGGGCATGGCTTGTGGTTGCTGGTGAGGCACTGTGGGGGGCTGTCTCATCGTCAAAGGAAATGCGTTCAGTGTTTCAGGGCACGGTGATGCACAGAGTATGACCCTAAGACTGTAAGGAGCTAAAAGGGCTCCCTTTCTAGTGCAGGTGTTGCTGTTGTACTTTGTAGCACGATGCTGGCGTCAACAAACCAACTGGGCCATCAGTCATGTGAAAATCTACCATGGACACTTGGGTACAGTAAAAATACTTGATAATGACTACATGTCTTCCTTGGGCATTTTCCATCTACTTTTCATCATTATTTTAGAAAGTAATTATACTTTTTTTTTTTTGGAGACAGGGTCTCGCTTTGTAATTCAGGCTGGCCCTGAGCTCACTATGTAGCCCAGGCAAACCTGGAACTCAGCAATCCTCCTGTCTCTGCCTCCTGAGTGCTGGGATGACAGGCGTGAGCCACCACGCCCGGCACTGTGGTATGTGGTATTGATGGCTGGTGGGCGTTGAGTCTCCAAGCCCAGCATTGTATGTGGTTATCGGGGATCGACCTCAGGCCCTTGCACTTGTGAGGCAGGCGCCGGAACCACTGAGCTAACCCTCCGGGCCTTTACTTATTTTTTTTTTTTAAATGCTTAAAAACAGCATGTTGATCTGTTCACATGCCATGGTTACTTCCTCTCTCAAGTGCACCGTGACACCACGCAGAGCCAATGACCTGGGCACCCGGGTCGGTGAAAGTGCTCTCTGCAGTATCACTCTGACAGAGACACCTGCCAGCGCGATTTTCAGAGGTGCCCTGTGCTGAAGCCCCACACCACCGACTGCACGCTGCTCACTCCCCATCAGGAGGGCACTTTCCACGCTCACACGGAAGCGGAGCACCGCAGGCCCTCTTTGCTTTTCACAGGGGGACGTGGTAGACTGTCGAGGTTAAGTCTTCCTGTGAGCAAGATCACGAGCTAATTAGAATGAGCACTGGCCTCAGATCCTACGCTCTCTGACCCGATAATTGTACCTCTACAAAACGGCGCTAATGTGCCAACATGTGGGATGAACACATTGCCTGATTGACTTTACAAAATCTAAACATTAAAATGTACAGTGCCGTACCCCCTCCTCTCCGCAGGAGACATGCTCCAAGACTCCCAGGGGTTGCCTGAAATGTCAGCCAGCCACTGAACCCTATATATGTCATGTTTTTAAATAAACATATTCCTATACTAAAAGGTAAGTTATACATAAGTCACAATGTGAGAATAATAATCATAAGAAAAAGGAACAATTACAAAAATATACTTCAATCGATTTATGTGAGTGTGGTTGCTTCTCTTGAAATAAAACAAATGCTATTGTTTTTGGACATGGCAGTTACTTGTTTAATAACCACATTTTCTCCCTGACTTTGCTCTCCACCTTTCATCCTCTTTGTGTTACTTTCCAAGCATCTCTTTCATTTTCCTTGGCACCAGTGGGTGAATTGTTTCTACAAGGCTGTTCAGGGGATTATAAACCTAACACTTGCCATCCAGTGGAATGGCAGTGGGACACCATGATGGGCAGAATAGGTAGGGTCCAGGCAGCACGGTAAGCGTTCTAAGACAGGTGCAAAGTCCTTTGGGGAGACAGAGGAAGAAAAGACATCCTGGCAGGAGGAGAAGGGGAGAGGCTGACTGGAACAGGTGGCCTGTAAGCTGGGTCTGGAAGGGCGGGTAGGATCTCAACAGACGGATGTTGGTACGGGGAGGAGGAGAGGGAGATGCAGGAAAATGCAACCACAGAGCACTGGAGCAGAGTGCAGAGAATTGGTTCTCAGGCACAGGGCGGAGGTGGGAGAGATGTACACGTGATTACACAGGAAAGGATTTCCCCCAATGCCTCGTAGTTCTTTGATGTGAGAAACAATGCTCTGTGAGTGAGTGTCATCGTTACATCTACACTTTAAGAATATTTATCTGAAGATACACTTAGTGTTAGCTCCTCTTCATGGTGTTGTATCCCGCCATTCATTCAATATAGAATGGAATTCATGCAGAGTAACACAGGGGTACGGTCCTGATTACTCATCCAGCCTTTGCCTTGTTTATGGCCTCAGCGTGGGTCATCCAATTGTCCCCACTGCCATTTGCACACTAATCTCTGAGCACACTTGTCTTATAGAAGTTTCTAGAACCTGATCCTGTACTTTCTTGGAGCAAGGATTTTGTGCGTATTCTTCTGCTAGGCTCTTATAATAGATTTCTTTCTGGAAAGTTCCTCCAAGAAGAGTTCTCTGCCCATCCAGTCTAAAGTGATACATACACTGTTCTCTACAGAGCAACTAGCAACATTAATTGTTTTACGTATTTCTTTTTTATTCTCTACCACTGTATTTGGCTCAATGAGAGTATGGGTCACCTAGTAACTGTCCTCTCAGGTGTCTCCAGAGCCTTGCAGAGTGACCCACACTTAACAGCTCACAACACACTTGTTAAGTGACCGAACTGAATGAAGTAGAGCTGATTTGTTAGAAAACTTGAAAAATGTTGCATTGCTTAGAGATACATTTGAATAAATTAATCAATAGCTATTGATGGAGATTGTGATTAGGGACTTTGGAACCTACAAGCCTGTGTATGTAGAATAACTTACATCTTTGGCCTTCTTAACTCATATTAGTTGCTAGACCATTTTTAAGGTGGAATTTCTTCTTGATTCACTGGCTCTTTCTTCTCCACATTCCTACTGCCAACATTTTCTGGCCATTATTTCAACTAAATGGTAGGCCTGGTGATTTTCCTAGTAACCTGGAAAAGGACTGCGATTTTGCAGATGGCCGTGGGTTGAGTTGTTCAAGACTTGGTCTGAAGTCATGATTTGGTGAAAAGTGAGGGAGTTTTTGAAGTGGAAGAGGCCTTTGGTAGTCATCTGGCAGCCAAATTAGTAAGCCAGTACCATTCCTGTCAGTCTGGTGTCCTGATTTACTGTAAGGTATGGCCCTGTTTATGGTATTTTTGATGGAAAGTAAGTGACTTTTAATTCTACTGTAGGAAAAAGTTCATACGTGAGATGTTTGAGTATGATTTTCAGGGTAAAGTTCTTCAATTGGCTATACAATTTTATAATCTTATTTTTACTGTACCAGGGAACACCCTGAAATACCTTCATAACAGTCTTGGATATTTGAAAGATTTATTTCCCTACTTTTTGAAAATACTTACACCCCAAATTTTGAAACTTAATTAGTAGTTACAATTATGCTTTTTTAGGTATCTTCAAAATTCAAATAGGTGGAACTCAATACCTGCCATATAAGGTGTGTGGCTGTCTTTCTTGATGTGTCCCTTGATTGGCTGCATAACATGGAAAACTTGCAACAGTTCTGAAATGTGAACCAACTGCTTCCCAAGAACAGTGTAGCTCCACATATGATTATGTGTTTACGTGTCTCAAAAATGTTAACAACTTTGGGCCCTCTCTTTGTCTTTTTTGCAAAGACAGGCACCCTTCAATACACTGCTCTGTCACTATCCCTTTCAGCCCTTTGTAGGATTGAAATCTGCTCCTTTGGCTCATGCGCCAACATGTAAGCTTCGGCCCTTTGCCCTTCCTTGCTGCCCCTGAGGAAACTGTGGGTACTTGTTAAGGCACATCTGAATGGACTCCTCCTTGAAGTTTTCATTTCTCTTGGGCTGCCTGGGCACAGCGGGGGAGGTTCTGAGGCTTCTTTATGGTCCGCTGTCACTTGATCTCTACCTCTTCCAGGACCTAGGTCTTGGTGACTTCTGCCTGGAAGCAGTAAATTATGATGTTATATGCTCCAGCTTTGGAACCTGAACCCAGGACAAGGTCATCTAGCTGAGCCTCAGTACTCTGATTTGAAAATCCAGCATGGTTACGCTAGTAGTTCTTGGGATCTGGTGAAGAGTGAAAGATATGAACAAAAATCAGTTAATAGGATATGTGTCAATTAACAGAAATTTCTCAATGAATGTTGGTTTGCACAATTACTATTTTTTTTTTGAGACAGGGTCTCGCTTTGTAGTTCAGGCTGGCCCTGAGCTCACTATGGTGCCCAGGCAAGCCACCACGAACTCAGCAATCCTCCTGCCTCTGCCTCCCGAGTGCTGGGATGACAGGCGTGAGCCACCACGTCTGGCATTGTGGTATGCGGTGTTGATTGTTGGTGGACGTGTCTCCACGCCCATCATTATATGTGGTTACCGGGGATCAAACTCAGGACCTTGCGCTTGCGAGGCAGGCGCCGGAACCACTGAGCTAACCCTCCGGCCCCACAATTACTATTATTAACATATGTCACCTACAGGTCTTGCTGTACTAGACTGCGAGCTTCCTCAGTATTCGTTCACAGAGCCCAGCCTCCTTCTGGAGCTCACTGGATTCTCAGTGCTTGAGCATGAATACGTGCAGTTGTTCTTGATGTCCACTAAATGACATAGGTGATTTGATGACGACTCTATTATCTTAAAGGGCTGATGTTACCTTAGTGACCAGATTTGTCCCTTGTCCTGCAGTGGCCGGGCCTCTGCCTGCCCTCCAGCGTGATTATAAACAGTACCTTCTCATCTCTGAACAGTAGTCTAGTTTGGATGATGAATGTACAGTCACCAGGGTTTTGAGAGGAGTTTCATCAGCTTGATTTCCAGAAATTAAGCTCCTCACTAGCAACACACATACCACCTTCAGGAGACATTGCTGGGAGCAGCCAGTTCTTACACAGAATTGAAGGCCTTTGTATAGAGAAAATGCTCTGTCAAAACAGCCAATAAGGCATAAAAGGAGGAAAACTGGGTCATTCCTTATTCTCTCTCTTTTTTCTTGGAAATAAACTAGGGATGAATTTTGTATATGAGTCCACGAGGAAAGAAAATTGGAGGGAAACTCTGCCTCCCATATAGATTGAGTGGTAGAATAATCTTAGATGGTAGAAGAGCTGAGAACTTAGTAATAGATTCAAAAGAAGAGGTGAGAAAAAGAACCCAAGGAAAAAAATTATACACGTTCTTTGGCGTATAACTAATAAGTCATTTCTACAGGGAGCAACATAGTGAAATTCCTTATGCAGATTCTGAACTATATATATATATAATCTGAACAAAGAAAAATATATGACATAATTTATAGTATGTATGAAATAAATAGAATATATAATGCATTATATATCATGTGTCCCTAATGTTTATATAGCATGTTTATCTATCCACACACATATGACATTTTAATATACACTGAGCTCTTAACAAAGATGAAGGCAATGTTTATCACTTCTAGTCTTCCTTTCTTAACCTCCTTTCCTTTCTTAGCACGTGGCTTCTCTCTGCTCTATACTTCCCCTGGTACCCATTTCCTTCTCTGCAGATCTTGACCAGCCGAGGCTCTTTGGGCCTGTGTTTAAATATCCCAGCAGAACACTGTTCTCAGGTCATATTCCAAATCATGGAGTGAGGGTCTTACTCTCCGTTGAGGGAATTCTGGGGACCAGGAGGCCTGTTGGGAAGGCAGTCTGGGAATGAGGATAATATCTTCGAACTGTCTAGAGGTGGCGCATGGAGCAGAGAGAAAATACAAGTTTTGGTGTCAGGCTCAATCAGATCCAAATTCTGGCTTCTCTCTGTGGGCAGTGAGGCTCTGGACTTTTATTTGTACAAAGGGGCCAGTAATAATACTTGACTCTTAGGCATGCTTCGAGAACTAAGTGAGACCATGTTTACAAAGCACCCAGTGGCTGCCCAGATCATGGCATAGCAGAAAGGTGGCAAACAAGAGACTTCAGTAACCTGACAGCCCATCTTCTGAATGAGGACTGCCACCAAGGTTTGCGCACACTTAAAAAATTTCGCTCTATTCCTGGTATGATAAAACATAAATGTGTTGTGGCTGCTATGACAACAATTATGATTAGGGTCATTCCCTTCTCTTTGCCCTGACAACAGGCGTTACTTGTGTTGTCATTTAACAATGCATTAGTGACTCTTGCATAACTCTTGCATTGGTGACATTCCTAAATTCATTTGAGAGACAGATTTCTTTAAAAATTGGCATACAAGGTAGAATTCTAAATGTGCTCAATTATCTCCTATAGTATTTGTCATATGAGAAAGGCTTAGCCAGTGTTTCAGAGATCCACTCCGCCGACACCACGGAAAGTTAAGGAAATGCAAAACCACAGAAGGATAACTTAAGTTATTGTCCCATTGGCTACTTATCAGAGGTCACCTGCCCAGTATAGCAAAGTGACAACCTACTTTTAAGGCCACCTCAGGCTTCTGAGCTCGGATGAAAACACTCAGGTGAGCCCCTGTTGTGAAATAGGATTTCAATTCAGTTGCCTGTAGTCACGTAGATGTACCCAAACTTATGCTCTGATGGGAAAACAAACATTTGGTTATCTCCTTGTGCATATTTGGAGGAGAGAAAAAAACAAAAAGACAGGGATGTGACCTTTTGGGGGTCACTTTCTCCATCCTCTTTTCTGGCTGGTGCACAAGTAAATGAAGACTAGAAGCTACAAGCCTACTCTGCCATTCCTTCTTGTGACCTTAAAATTTAGCCAATGCCAGACATGAAATCAGAAACAGTATTACTACTCTACTGTGGCACATTCCTTTCCTCAGATTCTATTTTTTTCCAAAAAGAACACCTGTAAGCAACTTGCCTGGATTGCAAGAATCTTTTCTTTTCTTTTACTTTTTTTTTTTTATGATTGTGATTATAGCCCCTAAGGAAAAGCCAGGAATGAGACCAGTGTTTCTGGTATGTCCTGAAACACAGAAGCCAGAGCTTGCAGGATGCAGTGCCAAAGGTAGCTCCGGAGCCACAGGTGAGCACATCAGAAGGATATTCCAGCTGCTGCCTACTGTCTGCATTTACCAGGACGTTAGGGAATGGGGAGAAAGGTGCACAGCAGAGCTACTGTACCCTCCCACAACCCAAACATGCTACAGCTGGGAAGACGATGTGCCAGAGCTGCCAGCTTGAACGACTTGGTCACACGTACAACTCGTCTTCCAGGACGATGCACATATCACTGTCCCTGCTAAACCAAATGACTTTTTTTCACCCTAACCTCCTTCCTTTGCTCAGAAGTGGAGCAGTGTTATTATTCAACATTGCTTTTCCTTGCTTATGTATTTATTTCTCCCCCAGCTCTGGGTACTGTTGGAAGTAAGAGGTATAACTTAGTCTTTTTTATATTCCCAGTACCTGGCTACTCATAGAAACTCAATAAATGTTTGTTGAACATACAGAAATCAAGAGTGACAGAATAAGGGAAACATGTTCTAAACAGATGACTAACACACGGGCAGCACCTCTGACTTTGTTATATCTAAATAATTAGAGATCCTTACTTTCAAATTGACGTGGTTTAAGTTTATTAGAAAGAGAGTGAGAGAGAGATTGAGAGAGAGAGAGAGAGAGAGAGAGAGAGAGAGAGAGAGAGTGTGTGTGTGTGTGTGTGTCTATTAAAACATTTTCTAGACCATTAACCTGTGGCAGCTACTGAGGGAGTTATAGAGATGGGAAAAAACCTTTCCTGTCCTTTAATGATTTGGGCAAGTGTATGTCACGCCTCACATTAATATATTCAGAAGCTACCTCAATAAATACTTGGGAGTTTATTTGATAGTTTTGGCTGTCATGTGTAGCTAAAAATCAATTCAATACTCCTCCACTCAGTGTTAGCTCTACAGCTCCACGCCTAATCAGCCGATGGTTTCATCACATGAATACAATCTGAGTTTTACTGCAATTGGAAAACAAGAGCACTATCTAATGCAAGAATTAGGAATGCATATCAACTTTCACAGCGCAGTTTGGGGGTAATGAAAGTACACTTCTGTGTTCTCAGGAAAGGAACTTAGGGTAGCCAGACTATTGTTCTAGTATGTGGTGAACTCAGAGATCCCAGTGGGCTCAGTGCCTTTGATCTTTTGATGTGTAAAGTTGTGGGATTTTGCATGCTACCCTAATAATCTGGAAGAATGTACAGTCCCTATGAAAGGAAATGTTCTATTAGTCCAAGAATAATCATTTATAGCAAAACCATCTGTGGGTACATATCACCTTTATAAAGACCAAAGATATTTTTACAAGTGAGGATTATTTTCTTCCCTGTCTAAACTTCTGTATGCTGCTTATTCAGATATCATTTGCTCTTTCATTCAACCCCCAGTATAGAGCTCAGAATTTTTGCTCCAAATTTGGATAAAAAGAACTTGGCGGCAGAAGTTGTTGTTATCTTCACTGTGCAATTACTTGAAGTCAGTAGCACGTGACCTCAGCTGGACTAGGCTGGCAAGCAAAAGTGAAATAGCCATAGAACATGTCTTTTCTGGCATGAACACTCATTGCTTGATCCGGGCCTTGCTCCCTGCTGCTTTCTCCCCTAGAGGCAAATGTCTGCGTGTCTCTGTAAAGAATAATACTTGTTCCATAGTGAATAATCCACCTGGCTTCTGACTTTCACAGCCTTCTAGGAACACCATTTGTGAGGATGCTCTCACCCATGTATCCATGGATCCATGCATGCATCCATCCATCCATCTACCTACCCATCCATCTATTCATCATTCATCCATCCATCTAGCCATCCATATTTGAAGAATGTATCTACTAATTATCAGGGTAAAAACCTCTGCTTCTGTGAATACATAATTCTATAAATAAAAGTGGAAAACCATGTTCAGAAGCAACACTATCCCAACACGATGTGGCTAGAGGAAGGGTGTTTCCAGGGAATGACCTTCTGTGACCAACGGAGGGGAAGGTTCTGGAAGGTTCTGACACACACTGCTGTCTCTGAATCCTGTCCAGTGGCTGCGCTTGCTGGTTAAAGGGATTCAAAGCATGACCAAACGAACCGCTCCCAATGGGGCATTTGGGCCAGAACAGACACTGGCTTGGGGGTGGGGAAAACCTGAGCACACACATCACAGCAATAATCCATCCTAACTCCACGCCAACCTCTCGTTCCACACCAAAGGGGAAAAGAGTCACTGCCAATACACAGAAAATTTAAAAACACCACAACCTAAGGAAGGAAGTCAAAGGCTACCGCTGCTACTTCCTCAGTCACACAAACTGTAGCTCCTGCTGGGCCGCCAGAAATAATTCAAACTATTTCAACGGACCTCAGTCTTAGGCATCCAAGCTCCAGCATCATATGACATTACAGTGGACAATAAGAAAAATTTCCAACAACAGCAAACTTTGCTTCATTCATACGAAATTCTTCTATTACTGCCAAGAGAAATCACCTCTTTCCAAATCTGGTACGTATCTTGTAGCCTGTACCTTGGACCTTTGTGAAATCAGTCTTGCCACGGTTTATGTACCATTGATCTAGCCTCAGCCTCAGGGCAGAGGCTCAGGAGAATGGCTTAGCAGAAAGGTTCGGCGATGCATTAGGAAGCCTGGTTCCGAGGCTAGTTCAACAAACTAGCCTGCGGTCCAGATGTGCATGCAACGTTTTGTGGTATCGCTTTTATATCTAGAATAAGGCTACTAAGTAAGTCACTCTGTAGGCCTTTAACACTCTAGGGGTTAGAAGACATCAAACGTACAAGAGTCTGGAGTAAAGAAGGCAGGAGGGAAATCGTGACAGATGGGACATGCTGATTTGGCCAGACCCCACAGAAGCATATCAGGTTCCTCCCTGGAAGTCACATTTTCCTCCCCAACACCCAAGGCAACTGTATAGCCACATTTTTACCAGCATTATCCAGTTTTCGCCTTATGTTCTTATTATTTACATATGTGACATACTTTTCCTATGAGCTTTAAGCTGATGTGTAAATACCGTATCTTTCCTCTGGTATGAGGAACTGAAAGTGTAGATGAGTTCTAAAATGTATGATAAATATTGTAAAATAGCAAGAAAATATTCAAAGGGAAAAGGGGGTAGGAATAAGAAAAGACGGGCAAGAAAAAATTTGATGATATAAAAAAGGAAACAAAGCTTAGGTATACAGGAGTGGGAGGTTGTGGGGGGCAGGGAAATGGGAAAAAATGAGAATTAAGTAGCATCATGTACTGGTACAAATTCTCAATGTCAAGTGTGATCATAACGTGTATATAAAATGTAAAATAAAATCAATTTTTTAAAAAGAAAACTTACCGGACCTCCGTGAGTCTCCATTGTTTGTAAAAGGTGGATAGTCAAGCTAACTTCAAGATGTTGTAAAAACGTAAGAAAATGTCATTTGTGCGTGCTTTTGTCTTACTTAGAAGACTAAAAATTAATGGACAGGTGCAAAATATAAATCCCCTTTTGCAACCCAGAACTCACCTTTCAGTAGGAGTTTTGATACGTATAAGAAGGAGTATCACCACCGGACACACTGTCCCGAGCCTGACACCCCGAGACTCTGAGAAACGAAGCCTGGATCATGTGGTGAGACAGCCTCAGAAACCCTGATACAGACCAGTGTGGTGGAAGCTGTTAATAACCATTACGTTTTGTTCTGTGACTAAAGTTAATCATAAAGCTCAGAATATGAGCAGAATCTCAGCTCTCCACATTGGAGATTCCAGTTTTTGTGCTGTGGAACATGAAGACAGCTTTTTTCTTTTCTTGTAAAGTCTTCTTCCTTGAACATGGGGCTGGAGTTGAAGATAGGGAGTTGAAGACTGTGTCTGGATCTTGTTGAAAGGTAGTAAGTAACATTAGATTAAAATTATCACACCTTTAAAAAATAATAAAATATGTTGAAATACCTATGCTACGTGGTATGTGATGAACAGACCCGCTCTGACCTCCAGCCACACTCTCTCCCTTTTAGAATAACCAATAGCTTGCAAAACAAGTTCCATGACTATGACAGCAAAAAGGAGACTTTTATAGGAACTTCTTGGCACCCTTTACTAAGGAGATGTTCGGTCCACCTCAGCATAAATCCCAAATAAAACACTTGACGTCCCTAGAAATCTTCAGAGCCCGCCAAGACTCCAGCAACGCCGAGAGCTATTTGCTGTCAGTGTTTCTACTGAGCTGAAGGGGAGAGAGTTTGCTCACGTTATCAACAGGACCATTCAGGTTTCTATGGTGTACCCGGCAGTCGGGGCGCACGGCTGACGCGCTCCTTCCCTCCATCCCAGGCTGATGTTTAAGCCGAGTCAAGTCAGAACGATTCTTCCTCACATTTGTCTTCCTTAATGTGTTCAAAAGTGTACACGGCCACTGACTTCATAATAAGCGTGACCTCCACAAAGTCATTCCTTTGTTTATTCACCAAACCCCACGGAGCGCTCAGCCCAACAGAGAGGAACCGGCAAGGAGAATTCCGTCGCAGCGTGAAGCGGCAAGTGAAAGCCGTGCGGACAGGGCCGGTCTGTGGGACGACAGCCCCACCTGGTCCCCTGCGGCCTTCACCCAGCTGACTCATCCTGGGCAGGAACAGGTGTCTGAGACCAACCGGAGGCAGATACAGAAAGGCGTGGCATGAGGTATACCTCAACGAACTCTCTTGAACCAGCATTATCCAGTTTTAGCCAGCATTGTCCAGGTGGCTCAAAAATAATGCAAATTCCAGCTCTTCTCACTGTCTTGACCAGAGAGAGCTTCAGCATTGGGAAGTATCAGAAGGGTTCTACTTGGTGTCAGAGAGAGACATGAGTCTCTTCTACCAGACCCCGTTCATCTGATTCTCTAGATGAATGTCTTCAGCTGGATGCCATTCATCTGATTCGCTAGCACAGACTTCGTTGACTCACATGGTGACCTGTTCCATCCAGGACAACTTCTCAGTATATAATGGCTGCTGTCTAACAAGCTGAACTTAATACTGTGTTGAGTATGGTCTTTTATGTTGTACATCTCATAGACGCCTTCCGAGCGCATTGAAGACTATAGGCTTGTCAGAATCGTGTTTGTTTTGGGTTGTGGTAGGAGGGACTGTTCCTGGGGCCTTGCACATGCTAACATGTACTCTACCACTGAGCTACATCCTCAACTTTTGAAATAATATGTTTTTTTTAAAAATGGGCAGAATATCATATTACAAAGATATATATATGTACATATATTAAAAACTAAATATTTTTCATATATGTATAGCAAAAGTATGATAAGGAATTACATAGTCTTTCAAAATGTACCATAATTTTAAAGCAGTGATAAGTGTAAGTGATATTTTGAGATATCTGTATAAACTGGAATGTGATATCAACACACCTTTGATTTCTGTTGATGACAAAGCCACAGATCTACTAAAACTAGTGTAGTTTGTTCTATTTATAACTTTGGGGAAGGTAACGTATGAGTTACAGCTTAATAGCACCTGCAACATCCAATTTTTTCGTTAACCAAGTTCATGGATTCTCATGGAATCTCATAGACCTCACCCTCGCAGTAAAGAATACTTGTTAGAAGGGTTTTTTTTTTTTAAATTTGCATTCTGAAACCACACAGAAGCAACTTCAGTCCTATTAAACTCTTCTGCATCTCAAATAACCTTATCGCTTTCCTCTGCATGAGCAGGTACTGCTGATTTTCAGGGATCCCTGAAAGCTAGCCTACATTCCAGACTGCAGAGACCCACCCATAATCTCAGAGGAATGAAGAGTCGATTTGCAAGGAGACTTCAGCATCTTCCAAGAATGAATGAGTTTTCTTTCACTTGGGAAAAGAATTTGTCAACATTGGTTTAGTATTTTCAAGCCTAAACATTATGACTTTTGAAAGGAAATAATTTTTAATGAGTTGACTTTCTTACCAAAATGACCATTTAAAATAGCTAAGAGGGTATGAGACAAGATAAGTAACACACAGTAGAAAGCAAAAAAAAAAAAAAAACCAAAAAATCTCAGGATGAATGACTTAGTTTGTCATTTGATTAGCCTCGGGTGTGTGTGTGTGTGTGTGTGTGTGAGTTATAAAGTTATTGAAGACTGTGTCTTCCAGCAGGTAGTAGCAGTCCACAATTTTAGCTCTAAATGAGATATGGCTGGATATTAACAGATTTGGATCAGACAAAGTTTGTTATCTACTAATTTTATGCTAAGCAGTGAAAGACAATTATGAAACAATCTGTCCTTAGGGAAAGTTTGAAATGTAGTGAAAGATGTTAAAAAAATTAAACAAGAAGAGTAAAACCGTACCAAACTAATGGGGAAAGTTCTTCAAATAATATAAAGAGGAGATTTTGGCTATCATAATGAACAGACTTACGTTGTCAAACAGCTTAAAAGCAGGGTAAAGATAATGTAGATTTCAAACATCATTATAATATCAGGTTATTGTTGGTGTTTCCAAATAGTAATGAGCTTTTAAAAATAGCCTTCTTCACTATTATAACTTACAATCTTGCACACTCTACAGTATTTACTCAATACATATTTATGAATAGGTGAGTGAAACCATATACACTATAGAAAACTTAGAGAAGATGAGTTTGAAACCCAATTTTGATTCTTGAGATAAAGGACTAATATCTAAAATATGTAAGGAATTAAAAAAAGTAGATCGCCAAAATAAAAGACCTATTCAAGGAGATTCTTCATAGAAGTTCAAATGCCTAATAAGTGTATGAAAAAATGTTTGACACCATTTATTGCCTATTAGAAATGCAAGCTAAAACGACTATTTAATTAGGCTATTTATTTTGTTACTGATTTTGAACAGTGTAAGATGTGTCTTTTGAAAATGATATCACTCATTCTGTGACTTGTCTTTTCATTCTCTAGACATTCTTGCTTGCAAAACAAGAAATCTACATTTTAATGAAAAAAGTCTCTCCCATTCCATCTTACCCCAGAAAGAAGGACCATCATCAAAAAGTCAAATCATAACACACACTAGTGAGACTACAGAGAAAAAGAAACCCTTCTACATTTTTTGTTGGGATTGTAAACTAGTAAAACCTCCAGGAAAATCACTATGGACATTCCTCAAAAAATAAAAATAGATATTCTATTTGACCTAGTTATTATCCTTATAGGCATCTTCCTGAAAGGGTTAAAGTCATCATGCCAGAGTGATGCATACCCACATCCATAGCAACACAATTCATATTAGCCAAGTTTTGGAAGTGGACTATATGTCCATTCACAAATGAATGGATAAAGAAAATATGGTACTTACAGCAAAGCGTTAATGTTCCATAAAGAAAGATAAACGAGTTATTTGTAAGAAAATGGACAAACCTTGTGAGTATAATGATAAATGTTGTAAATCAGACCCATAAGCTTAAATATTATGTGGTCTCTTTTATATGAGAAACCCAAATTAAAAATATAGGACAAAATAGAAGTCAGATAATAGAAACTAAGGAGAAAGAGCTTCCACAAATGGAAAGGAAATCAAGAGATAGAGGGGGAAGGAGGAGAGAAAAAGGGAATGAAAAAGAGAATTAAGACATGCTATGTACATGTACCAACTCCACATATACTAGAAACAAAAAAGAAAGGGAGAGAGAGAGAGGTGAAAAGAGAGAGAGGGAGAGAGAGAGGGAGAGAGGGAGAGAGAGAGGGAGAGAGGGAGAGAGAGGAGAAGAGAGAGAGAGGGAGAGAGAGAGAGGGAGAGAGAGAGAGGGAGAGAGAGGTGAAGAGAGAGCCCATTTCTGCAAAGTACCCAGCTGTGTGACTTTTTGAAAACACTGAATTTTAGTAACTTCATCTGTAAAGCAGTGATAACGATGATATCAGTTTGGATTTTTAAAAGATTTGATAGTATCTATAAATGTTTAGCAAATAGTCTTCCTCGAGCCACCTATTTTCACACGAGAAAGTGTGTGGAGCTGGTGCTCAGGGCCGGAAGGGAGCACAGTGGTCTGTTTCGCCTTTCTCATCACCAGGAGAGACCCGGGGCAGGCTGGAGGCTTGAGACACGGAAACAGGCCCTAAGTCCCCCGAGTCTCTGAAGTTCAGAGTTTTCCATGATGATCAAATAACTTATAGGTAAAAAAAAAATTCAGCAGGTTTGAGCCTCTGAAACAAAGCAACATGTCTACTGTGCTTCCTGCCACTTGTATTGTTTGAGTTGACAGGAGTGAGGTACTGTAAGTGTATTTTCCATATTATTTTCAAGGTTGAAGACCTGAAGGCATATGTTGAAGTTCCACATTTCTGTACTGCTCAGCAGTCTTCGTAAGGACAAGTCGGGGTCTCTAAGGATGGCGGATGTGGCTTCTAGACAGCAACTGTGTCATTACCAGTGGGCTAAAACTGCCACTTATTTTGCTCTGAGAAAGAAGGCTTGAGGGTTTTTAGTGTTCTATAGTCTATCATATGGACGGGAAACAGCTGGCCGTTTATACTTCCCTGAATATAAATCTAAGTCAATCAATATTCAATCCATCAGGATTGAAAGCACATATATAATTATAATCATTTTGTGATAGGATTTTGTCATGGTAAGAGGGGTATTATTTGCACATATATAAATGACTAGATTACAAGGGAATTCCATGCAAGAGTGAGGATGATACACCTTTCTATATTATGCAGTAACCACAGTACTTATTATTATACAAAGAAGAAGCTCAAAATTATCTGCTAGTGCATGTTTGTGTGATAGAATGGTTATATTCTCAGCTATGCAAGGTTATAGTTCTAATAAAGCCTCAAAACTTTCAGGGTTGTTGTGAAGATTGAAACAAGTAAAATCAAAAGCATGTCTACTATGATTTGGTATACAGAATATATTCAACAAATGTTAGGTGAATCTTAACTTTTCAAGTGACTGATGAGAAAATTGAAGATCACTTGAAAATGGAATAAAATTCAGATTACTAGTAAAGGCAGTTGGTAGAGAAATCTCATTATAGGGCTGCTGGATTTTTATTAACTCAACGTACTGTATCACAAGTCTATCATCATTCCCAAAATGCTGTTACTATAGTTAGAAAATACACCACATTAACCAGTGTTCGTGTCATAATTGCACTCAAGCGGAGAGATACGGCTGTTTTCCATGGATGATAAGATTAGCTTCCTCTCAGTCCTTGCAGTCACAGCTGTACAGCCAGGTTGAATAATATTTTTAATGCAGACAATGTTTGTACTAGACAAAGTCAACTTAGCATTTCACTTGAGCCAGCCAAGTGTTCCACTGTGCAGCACACTGTATTTTTCCCCGTCTCTCATTGCTAAAATAAATTGTAGGAAGGAGAATTTTAGCTTGGAACTGGTACTAATCCATACTGTGAAAGCCATTTTTGAAAATGTTTGTGCACTTAGCCTCATGTCTTCCAAAACTCCCCATTCAAGAGGGCTTTTCAGGAAGTCCTTTGTTTCTAATTCTCTTGCACTCATAATTGAGAAAAGGCTTCTTAATGAAACATGTCCTCAAGTTTATTTTCTTATAAAGGTTATTGTACCAGCCAGACCACAATGATCTAACTTACCCTGTTTTACTTCTCAGTCCCCAACATACCTTCCGTGAGATTTACCCTTCACCTTTAAGATTTTTTTGTGTGTTGAAAAGTAACCTTTAAAAAAGGAAGATAGAACCTGAAGTTTCTCTGGTTATAAGAAAAGAGCTGAGAAGTACTACAATAAAAACTGAAAACTAGCAATGCGAATGTTTGGTCTTATACCTTTGGTCATATGTTGTACAGCCCACCCCCCACTCTGGCTCTGGGACTTACCCCTCATTCTTATTTGCTAAAACCCTGCTATTGCCGCATAGTGTTGGTTCTGCAGTGACCTTGGGCCAATCTCACATGCATCCCAGCTTCCCTAGCACTGGGGCTTGTGTAGTTCTAGATAGTAACTGGGAGTACAGAGGAGGTTAATCTGCCTGAAAACGGGGGAGACACACTGGCCTCCCTTGTCTCCCAGACACCAAAGAATCTTGACTTTGTCTTGAAAAAAACAACAACAACAACAACAACAACAGCAACAACAACAACAACAAAGCATTTCTTTGAGTCAAGGACACTACACCTCCCAGCACGGCCAAGTAGCACCGCAGAAAGTAGGCACAGCGGCTCTCAGGGCCTCATCCACCCATACTAGCTGCTGTCTCCGGGCGTGCATCTGTCCGTGAGTCCTGGAACTCAGCACCCTGCAAACCTCACAGTCGTTCTTTTTTTTTTCACCAAGTTTTCCTGGTCTTCCTCTCCACATGGCCCAGCGTCCCCTCCGCCTTCTTCTCTCTCAGGAGTAAGCTCGGCTCTCCCTCTCCGAAGAAAGCTGTTGCCCGGCTTGGAGCATGCTCCCGGGTCCCTCACAGGCAGGAGTGTGTAGAGAGGCTGTGGAACCACAGAAAGTGGGGACCAGAGTGTCGCTGAGGAGAGAATCCCTAACACAGCCCAGTGAGGGGGAGCCTCTCCGACCTCACCGTGCACTTTAAGGACTTCCCCTCGAAGGGTGTAATTATCACTTCTGTGAACACCGTAGTTTGTACTTTAAAGATGACTCACCTCTGAGTGTAATGACGGTACAAGAAAACAGCCTATTACCCAAGAGTTTTAAGAAAGTTGGACTAGTTTTAGGATAAACTATGTTCAATCATCCATGAGCTCCTAAGAGTTAGACTTGATTTTTTTTTTAACAGACTCCAGATACCACTAGGAGAACCTCTCCCAACCCTCCTCTTTTGAAATCTAGTTTTCCAGGATTCTGAATGTATAATTGATTGTCGGTGCATAAAATGCATTCTTGTGTTCATAAACGTGCATTTGAGACACTCTTAAAGGCTAGGTTTACTGGCAAAGTAGCGCATAAACATTTCCCCTGGGAACTAACTCAAGAAATCCCGTTACTTTTCTTGTTTCTCTTTTATTCCATTTCATTTTCTCTCACTCATCTGCTGACAGAATAAAGATAAAGACTGTCTGAATAGAGCCAAAGAGTGAAGCTCATTAAAAAGAGAAGGGATGAGAGTTCAGTACTGAGGAAGTTGTTTTCCTTATTTCGCCAGGCAGCATCACCTCTGGACCCAAACCAGAAGTCCATCCCTCTGGTTGACATATCCCTCTTTAAGGCTCTGGACCACAAAAGCAGGAGATTGCATACAGTTGGACAGACATTTTTAAGTCATTTGAAAATTGTAGTTGCCTCATGGTCAAGGACAAGGCATCACTTTTTCAGAGTCTGCATGCTGCCCTCTCCTGGCCTATGCGTGCAGGAGCACACCATCCCATGCGAGGCCTTTATCTGAATCCCACACCTCTGTGTGATATACCTGTGAACGCAGAGGAGTGTATTTAAAGTGCCCCGGCCCTCTTAGAGAAGTTTGTCATTGCAGCTAATCTGAAGAAGTCAGTTCATGATTCCTTTGGCCTCAGGATTTACAAATCCCCACCCATCATTGTACGATCCCACGTAAGATCTTTGTGCTCCAATCCTCTCATGTTCCATCTCCCAACGCCCACGCGTTCTGAGGATCAGCGGGAATCTCGGCTCCCCCAGGGACTAGGTCCTGACAGTGTGCCGGCCGGTCCAAGAAAGCTTTCCTTCTAGAAGAGGTGGCAGCAGGAATTAGGCTGAAATTGTGCCTCAGTGTTGAGACCAAGAGCCCGAAGACTTTGTTCTAGTCTGATCAAAATTAAATCTGCCCATGATTCGTTCACTGTGTCCTAGTTACAAAGAGAAGGGAACTAGGTGGCAGGAAAGGAAGGGACTAATCAAAGAAATTGATAACCAGAGGTCTAATTTACAATTGCACGTCTTTCCTTCTAAACAATTTGTCTTCTGCTAGTCCTTTTAGAATCTGAACTCAATACTGGGCATGCCTTTTTTTTTTTTTTGAACCAAAAAATTTATTGGTACATTTTAGAGATACGTAATGATAACACTCAAATAGGGAATTTGCACCTGTACACGATAGATCCTGCTTCTTCTTTCTTCCCCACACCCTCCCCAGCCCTGGGACAAGAAAAAAAAAATGAAACTAGAAGAAAAAAATGGAAACAAAGCTTTCATGTATAGGGAGGGGAGGGAGATGGGTGAGAGAAAATGGAATAGAATAAAAGGGAAGCAAAAAAAGAAATAACGGGGTTTCTTGAGTTGGTTCCCTGGGGAAATGTTTTAGATTGAAGGCACCATAACTGATGGCTACAGTTTTCCTGCTTGAAATAATTCAACATTATGCTCCTAAATACTCAAAAAGGCTCTAATACTGAAATCTTCCCTCCAGCCTGGCACACGTGCAGTAATACAAACGCGGTTGGCCTAATCTGCTGTGTGTCTGTCCTTCTGCAACCTCTCAGCGTCTGCCCTTGACCAGGGAGGCCGGTCCTTTCCAGATCAACCCCTCAGGGCCCAGGCTCCCACCAACCCTTTGCATTAGAAGAGGGCAAAGGAAGAGTTATTTACCTTAAAGGGATTTAAAGACATGTACCTTGTTTAAACTTAGCCAAACTTATGGCCCTAAGTCTCTACCTGGCTATCCTAAGATTTGTAGTAAATAAAGCTACTTTTCTTATCAAAGAATAATACCACGAAACCATGAGTAATTACTGTTTTGATTTACCCTTGAAAACTCCTCTGTGTCTATACAATGTGAATAGATTCAGACTTACAGTCACTCTGTCAATACCAACATGCTCAACGTTGCTTCAGAGTTTGGACGGTAAGAGAGAAATTGGTTCCAATTTTCTTCAGATATTTATAGAAGATTGGCAACTGCTCATGATAATACAAAACTACTCTTGCAACTACTAATGAACTCAGCAGGGTCCATTGATTTATATTTATTTGAATAGGTAAATGTCTTACGCAGTTTCCTTTTTGCTATAAAAAGAGAAACATTTATTGATAAAGTTAAAATGGTCTTTCCTAAATATAATATTGTACTTTGCGTGTTTCTTCTTTGATACACTTTTTTAAAACTTCTTGCTCAATAATTCACACCCGTGAATGGGCAAAACATGATATTTTCATGGCTCCAGAGTGAGCTACTTTTGCCTTTTATTGCATTTTCCTCAATGACAAAGAACATATTAATCTGACAGGAAAAAGAAGTGAACATGTATCCCCCACTGTGATACTTTATCTGCCTTGGCCAGGTACAAAGTTGCTCTGAAAATCCAGTCCTACTGAATCATGAGTCAATGGTGAGTGAAGAACAGGATGGTTCACTGAGACACCGTTATTTAGACCAAAGACACCATACTTGAGTCTTTGGCACCTGCCGCAGTGAAGCTGCTTCATTGGACCAGAATCTCAAGCTTTGCAAAGTCTCCACTGCGGAAAAAGCACGGTGCAGGGGGATTCCGAGCAACTGGATACCAGCACACGGGGACTGCCCAAAGCAAGACCGGTCTTTTGACTGAGCTTTATTCAGCCCCCTCTGGCTTTTCCAGGGAAAGCCAAACTCATTAAGCAACGTTAATTTAATCACAAGTAATTATCAGGGGAGAAACATTACCGAACTGTCTTCAAAAGTGTGAATCAAACATGGTGAAGTCCCATGGAAGACAGATTTGGTTTTCTTTCCTTTTTTTATTCTTTTAACAAAATCTTTACTTCATTAAAAAAAAAGAATAAATGATCAGGCAGAATTCTACCAGTTTAATAAAATCAAACTAAAAATTGACTTTTCCCTACGGATATCAGATTTACCGCACGATTCTCCAAGGCCCGATTTTTTTATGGAGTAGTCTATGACAGCTTGAAACTCATCTTGTTTGGGGTAGAAAATGAAAATCCATTTTAATCAATTAATAATAATCATAATAATAAACCTTTACAAAAAAAGCACACAGGAAAAATCACCGACAGTCACACTGAAGTATGTGCAGCCCCCTATCTCCTGTCCACCTTCCACCACGGCAAAATTTATCCAGTGGTATTCGCCCGCGCTGGGCTCGGTGCCTACGGCCGCGGCGGCCGGGGCGGGGTCGGGGCGGCGGGGCAGGTGGGGGCGCGGGGCTGCGTCCTGACGGAGCCGGCCCTGGGCTCAGCCGGCGGCCGCGGGCGTTCCGGGGCGCGACGGCGCGCAGGCACCGGTGTGCTTTGGGAGGAGGCGCACACAGTCAAGTTTAAAGGTCCTCGCTCTCCACCCACGCAAAAGCCGATAGGCGCACAGAGCGTGTGGCCCGGGGCGCAGCCGGCGGGGCGACTCCCGCGGCCCCGGCCCGACCCTCCCGGGTTCTCCGCCCCGGGCTCTCCGCCCCGGGGCCGCGGACGGGGCCGCTCGGTCCCTTCCGCCGCCCGCACCGGGCGCAGAGCAGAAACCGGGTCTGTGTCAGATCCGCCGTGACGAGCTCCGTACCTGCAGTGGCGCGGCGGAGGCTCCTCCTCGGGTCCCTTCCCTGCCCCTCGCCCGGGAGCGGCACAGCCCGCAGCGGGGGCCCGGCCCGGTGTCCCGCGGACGGACCCCAGCAGACGCCCATAGGAGAGGCGCGGGCGCGGGGCGCGCGTCCCAGCCTGGCCGGGCGCAGATGCGAGCGCGGCGGGGACTCGCTCTGAGGGCTCCTCTCCCGCGGCACCAGGATGTTATCACGGCCTGGGGTTCCTATTGGCTCCGAACCCCACACCAGTCACACCAGCCCCCCCCCTCGGTCTCACTCGGCGCTGGTTTCTCATCTAACCCACAAACACTGCAGCCACACACGCTTCAGTCGCTCGCAGTGTTTCTCTTTCCCTCCTTCCAGCCTGTGGATTTACAACCTTGTGGTCAGCGCTTAACATTTTTTTTAGCAGACTTCCAATCCAAACCTTCTTGTTTATGTAGAGAAATTCTCCATCCCCTCAGCCCGCAGAAACCACTCGCTCCCTTCAGATCCTCTTCCTCCTTTTGTAGATGAGCTTGTAATGTGAAGAATGCAGAAAGCCTGTGTCACACACACACACACACACACACACACACCCCAGCTCCTTTTGTTGTGAATAAACCAAGGCCAGTAAAATTAAAAGCTCGCCGAGCCTCTTAACCTAAGTGAGACTTTAGCTAATAAAATCTTGAATGAATTCAGGGCCAAAACAGTCATTCTGATCCAAATAGCGTTTCGGTCATTATTAGCCTTATTTCTGTTTATTGAACGCGGAGGGTTTCGCGCAGATCAGACGCCCCGGCGTCCAGAGAGCTCGGGACCGGGACGTGGGGCCGGGTCTGGCGCTCCAGGCTCCGTGCTCGCTGCTGGCGTCTCCTTTTTCTTGTTTTCTGCTCTTGCCTCTGCCGCCCATCAGCACCGGGACTCTTGCTGTCTTTCTGCAGCCCCAGCCCCAGACTCTGCCCGATAAAACCTCCCAGAGGCCGACTCGTCATCCGTACCCGTCAACAGCGATGAACACTCGGCCCCTGGGGGAAACAGACCGGGAAGGCGCCCCTTCTGCGGACCTGACCCACCGGGCAGGGGCAGTTCAGGACCCAGCCAACCCGGACTCTCCCGTTGCATGCATCGCACTGGCGCTCGTGGCGATCCTCGGGACAGTCGCTCTGGACCAGAAGCCGTTGCTTCTGAAATCGCAGAGCTCTGTCGTGAAGATTTGAGTATTTTTTTTTTTCCTCCCAACGTTATTTCTTCTGCAGCTTTTACTCTGGCTCCAGCCCGACTTGTAGTGCATTTTGTTACAGAATCACAAGACATAATAATTGGTTTTTGGAATCTCTTATCACTAAGCAGACTGTTTTCTTACATGGACACATTCCAGGAATTCTGCAATGTGGTCTTAGTTTTAGAATTCTGCAATGTGGTCCTGAAATCAGCTGAACTTGACAAAAGAAATGAAAAGCAAAACCACATTTGGTTGTCGGTTCCTATAACCACAGAGGGACTTAAAATGGCACAGCCTTATGACTTAACAACTGCAGTCCCGTCTCTGTCTTCGGGTAAGTGGCTAGAAAATTATGGCAGTCATATGTTTTTGCACGTGTCGGGTGAACTTCTTCTAACCAGTCCAATAGTTCTGGAAAGAAAATTTTCAGATAAGATTTTCCACATTTCACAGGTGGAGAAACAGAGTCAGAAAACAATAAAGTGACTTGCTGACCGTCGACAACAAACAAAGCCAGGAGATTGGATGTCTGCCCTTCTTATCTTTTCTTAGATCACCTTTTTGTATGAACTATTCAAATCAAGGGAAAGAAAAGTTAAGGATCGCAGATTCTGATTCCTGCCTCCTTTGCACAGGAAAGCTACCAATTCATAAAATTGTGTCTCCAAACTGGTGAATGGTCAGTTTAAATGTTATTTCGGAACTAGCCATGAAATTTTCAGATAAGTTACCAATAATTTGCCTGAGAATTGCCTTTCTGGAAAAAAGATGGTGACTGCTTAAAGTAAAACAGCCCTGCAAGGACACCGGGTTTCCCCCTCTTCTTTTCAGGGCTCTTTACAGCTCTCTCTATCTCGGGACAGACAATGGAAATACAGACCTGAAGAACTTAAAGTCACAGATAAATCTTGAGTTTTGTGCTAGGTAATGATTCAAGTTCTTCCTCTGGTTAATGAAGAGAAAAACTAGATGATTTAAGAGACAATTTCTCATACCCAACCAGTTTGTATGATTAAGGAGAAATAAATCATGAGTCTATATGCTATATCCTTTTGATCATTTGCTACTTTAAAAATACTTTTTCAGAGACATTTCTGAAATGCTGCAGATAGCTCATTAAGCCCATCATAAATGACATAGACACTGGTACTAATAAGGTTTCTTGTGTCTAAAAAAAATGTATAGTAATGGACTATGGTACAGATTAATAACAAAACAATCTTATTTTATTTTCAACTCATTCAGTCATATCCTGTTTACTTCTGTGCAGCACTTTTACAGGGGATAGTCACAAATTAGCAGGTATTTGGGGGAACTGATAGGACAGTGATCCTGAATATTTTAACATGAGAGTTGCTGGAGAAAATCGGTATTTTATTTTATATATTTTAAAAAAAGAACCTGGTGTAAAGGATAGTAACACATTTTCAAATACGTGACAAAGAAAATGTGCTTTACATCCATCAACTGCTCCAAATATATATGGTCATTTTAATCAGTAGTATCACACTTCAATCTTTCAATGGTCATAGGAGAACTGGAGGATGAATATTATTCCGTTAATTTTATTGATAAAGAGAATTTGCCTGATAAAGTCACCTGATTTGGTCCAGCTTATGGTGTGAGAGGTTAAGAAAAACTTGAAGCATATTCCAAGCCTTGAGCTTTCTAAGGGAGAAGACAAAATAGGTCAGGGAAACTCACCATGGGGATGGACTTCTCACAACTGAAACAATTTCCTGGCAACCTGATGATCTGGAGACCTAACATAAGTTACTGAAATGGTCAAGACTACAGAATCTAAAGAAGTTATTAAAGCAGTCATATTGAGGTCAGATTAAGTGGCCCAGGATTTGTTTAAATTTGAAAGCATCCTTGATTTTAATATTGTTCTTTAAAAAGTGATATAAAAAGCATTTCTAGGGCCGGAGATTTAGCTCAGTGGTTCTGGCTCCTGCCTTGCAAGCGCAAGGTCCTGAGTTCGATCCCAGTAACCACATAGAATGCTGGGCATGGTGACTCACGCCCACCAGCAATCAATACCACATACCACAGTGCCGGGCGTGGTGGCTCACGCCTGTAATCCCAGCACTTGGGAAGCAGAGGCAGAAGGATTGCTGAGTTCCCGGTGGCTTGCCTGAGCTACATAGTGAGCTCAGCCTGAATTACAAAGCAAGACCCTGTCTCAAAAAAAAAAAAAGCATTTCTAATTTATTGATTGATCTTCAATAAAGCTCAAAAAGGTCATGGTTATTATTTTAGTATGCACTATGAATGGTTATAGGTGATATTTTGTCCTTGTTTTGACATGCCTATGTTTTTCTATGGCAAGGACATATTAGTAATAAAAAATAGAAAAGCAAAAAAGCTTGTAATTCTGTTTCTCTATAAAAGATATATTTGCACACAACTATCACACTGAAGACTGTTAGCATTTCCACTGTCGTAAGTAACATCTTGACCCTCTCTGCCTCCTTTCATTTATTTCCTTTCCAATCTAGATCAGTTTTCATCCTTATGCTAATATCTCCCCTTGGTTACCTCTCTGTTCATCAGTGTCTTTTTTTTAACTTGCCGTTTGTTGAAAATCTGTAAATGCTCATGTAGTCATTTCAATGCTGCATGTCTTCCTAAGATTACCACAGCGCTTTAAATTTAAAATTGTTGAATGATTTTGACATCTACATGATTTAACTTTCTTTAATTTATTGGGTATTAATTATTCCTTCATCAGTTATCGGTGTTTGTCTTAAAGGAAAACAGAACCTTTATTATTAAACTTCTGTATTCACACCTACGTCTCCAAATGAAGTATTTATTATCATTGATATATATGAATCTATCCGCTCACCGTCCATAAATTTCAACTGTTTGTTTGTATGGAATGATATTTATTTCCCTTGTGTCACAATAGTCCTGCCCAAAATGTATAAGAATGATTTATAAGAGTTTTACAGGAAAAAATATGGCCCTTCCTGTGCTGCTGCAAGAGTGCCATCTGTCATGTTCCTGTCACCCCACTGCAGCCGAGAGCACGGCCCGCAGATGAGCTTGGGAGATGATTAGAAAGGGAATGAGCACATATTCAGCTCCAGCCCCACGTTCTCCCTGAAGACTCAGGGAGCAGGTGGTGGTGAGATTCTGTGATTCAGTAGCCTGTGGTTATTATATGTCAGCAAGGCCCCTGCACGGTGCTCTTAGCTCCAAGGCGCGGAAGGAAGGATGCAAAGAAGGCGAGATCGGAGCAGAGAGAAGTGAAGGCCGATAACCTCGGCACGCTGGGAGGCCGAGGCAGGAGGATTGTGAGCTAGAGCTCAGCCTGACAACTTAGCAAGACCCCTAACTCAAAAACTCTTAAAGGACTGCAGGTGTAGCTCAACAGGGAGGCCGTAAGTAGTTCAATTTTCAGTACTGACCAGAGAAAAATAAAGGATTATGATCATCCTTTTCTCTCTGTGAAGGACTGATTTCAAGACCCCTATGGATATTAAAATCTGAGGATGCTCAAACCCGTATACAAAACTACGTTATCAGCATGGTGCCCATGTGCCTTCTCCTGTACTCTTTAAATCATCACTAGATTATTTGCAATGCTGAGTAAAACATAGAAACTATGAAAATATTATCGTGCATCATGTAGGGAATCATAACAAGAAAAAAGTCTGTACATATTCATAACAGATGTAATCTTTAGATAAATATTTTGCATTATCTCTTGGCCAAATCTACAGATGCATGGTACAGAGGGCTAGCCACCTCCTCTCCTGACTAAGGTCAGCAATTTGCCTTACTCTGGCCATTGGTGGAAGTCTAAAATTTACATGCGTGCCTCCAAAGCAAAGGTTTTTAGAGCCCTTGTGCGGCCTACCACACCCCTCCATCTCTTCCAGGACTTCAGCAAAGTCCTAGGGTCTCTGACTGAGGACGCGGAAGGCAGAGCCTCGGTCCACCAGAGACATACATGGGGTAAGAGGAGGGGCGTGGGCCATGGAGATTTCTAGTCCTGTCTTGCCTGACACAGTCTAAGCCGAGTGAAAGTGCACAATCCTGTGACCACTTGTCAAGGACTGGAGCTCTTGTGCATAGACAAAATCCAGTGAGGCTGTAATAGGCAAATACTCACTTACTTTAGTTACACAGGGTAGTAAAATACTATATGCCCATGAAGTGAAATTCTCTTTCAACAGCAAACAACCACCATTTCAAGTTGTGTTCCCAAGTCTCTCTTTCACAGTCAGTCTTTCTTCATCCTGGAGCCCTATCTTTCTCAACATTAATATGCGCCTGGGGTCCCTGGGCTACTTGTATTCATTACTTTTCTCTTGTTGAGACAAGATACCTGACACGCAAAGTTAAAAGGGGAGGGGTTTATCTGGCTTACAGCTCATGGAGGATGCCATCCTAGTTGGCCAACTCCAAGGCAGGGGTGACAAACAGGCCTGGCAGAGCAGGAACAACCCAGTGCCCACAAGAAAGCAAGGTAATGAGAGGGCATTTACAGTGACTCCCCACTCCTTTTATTCAAGCTACTCAGGGTGGGCAGCACTCACACCCTTAACCCTCGTGTCCTTGAACCTAGCACTGCGTCATGAATGGGTTGTAACTTTACACACTCTAGAGCAATTCTATGATCACAGGAGGCCTTGGGGAGAAGTCTAAACCCCGCCCACAGCACACTTGTTATAGCTCCTCTCTGAAAAAAACACCGACTACAGAGGATGCTCCAGGCTGATAGTACGGGGAGTGGGACAGTGGAAGAGGCCTGTGGTTGGCTGGATATGCAACCATTTGATATCTCTGGGTTCACCTTCCCTCACCTCTTTCTTTCTTCAGATGAGTTCTCCGAGTAGAATTACGGCCCCTAGGAAGCACAATAATAAAAGTAGGTTCAATGAGGAGTAAAGAAAAAAACGTGATGGTAATTTAAAAAAGGGAAACAAAGCTTATGTATTTAGGGGTGGGGGTTCTGGGGTGGGTAGGGGAATGGAAAAAAATGAAAATTAAATTGTGTCATATACTGGTACAAATTCCCAATATTGATTGTGATCATGATGCATTTATACAATGTACCAATACAGATAAAAATTTAAAACACACACACACACAAGTAGATTCATGTTCAACAGGCTGTTCAGCTTTCTTCTATAAATCAGTTTCCACATTTATAAAATGGGACTACGAATACAAATATGGACCATCTAATTGTCTTGAAAAATTAGGCATAATAGGGAAGAAAATGTTGAATTTCTAGCTCTCGAGTGATTGGTGATGTTGAACATTTTTTCATACATTCATTTGCCATTCATATTCTCCACTGAAATGTGTATTTGTCTGAGATGCCCATTTTTGAATTGGGTCTTTAAATTTTGGGGGGGTTGGAATTTTTAGGTTCTTTATACATTATAGATATCAATATTTTGTCTGAGAAACATCTGTCAAAAATTTTTTCCCATTCTTGGTTTTCCCTTTACTCTTTTGGTGATTGATTCTTCTATGCAAAAATGTTTTCAGGGCCGGAGATTTAGCTCAGTGGTTCCAGCACCTGCCTCACAAGCACAAGGTCCTGAGTTCGATCCCGGTAACCACATACAATGCTGGGCGTGGAGACTCATGCCCACCAGCAATCAATACCACATACCACAGTGCCGGGTGTGGTGGCTCACACCTGTCATCCCAGCACTTGGGAGGCAGAGGCAGGAGGATTGCTGAGTTCCAGGCTTGACTGGGCTACATAGTGAACTCAGGGCCAACCTGAACTGCAAAGCGAGACCCTGTCTCAAAAAAAAAAAAAAAGCTTTCAAATAAGATGAGATCCTAACTGTTGATTCTTTGTAGAATTTGCTGTGCAATCTGTGTTTTGTTCATAAAGTCTTCATCTACACTTATGTCTTTACAAGTCCCACCTATTCTCTCTTCCTGTAAATATTAATATTTAGATCTTTGATCAATTTGATTTTTATTTAGTCCATGATGACAGACATAGGTCTAATTTAGGTCTTGAGCATATAAAAAGTGAATTTTTCTGGTGCCATTTATTAAAGAAGCTGTCTTTCATTCGGTGAGGGTGTTTGGCCCCTTTGTTGAAGATAAGGTAGCTGAGTATGTCTGCGGCTGTTTTTTTTTTTTGAGACAGGGTCTTGCTTTGTAGCTCACTATGTAGCCCAGGCAAGCCTCGAACTCAGCAATCTTCCTGCCTCTGCCTCCCAAGTGCTGGGATGACAGGCCTGAGCCACCAGGCCCGGCACTGTGGTATGCGGTGTTGATTGCTGGTGGGCGTGAGTCTCCACGCCCAGCATTGTATGTGGTTACTGGGATTGAACTCAGGACCTTGCACATGTGAGGCAGGCGCCAGAACCACTGAGCTAACCCTCCGGCCCTGTCTGCAGCTGTTTTTACGTCGATTTTGTTCCACTGATCCTCAGTTTGGATGTACTTTTTTTTTTTTTTTGCCAGTAGCATGCTCTTTTATCACAGTAGCTCTGTAGTATAAATTCAGGTCGGGTCTGTGATGCCTCCTGCTGTGCATTTGGTGCTGAGAACTGTTTTTAGCTATTTTAGGTCTGTTCTGGTTACAAATGAATTTTAGCAACGTTTTCTCTGGTTCTATGAAATATTCTGTTGGTATTTGGACTGGGACAGCATTAAATCCGTATAACAATTTTGGGAGTGTGGCCATTTTCACTATGCTGGTTCTTCCTACCCATGGGCAACTGAGATTTCATGTCACTCCACAAAGGGTGGCTGTTATCAAGAAATCAATCAATAACTAATGCTGGCCGGGCTGTGGGGAGAAACGAACCTTCTCCACTGTCAGTGGAAATGTAGACTGGTACAACCACTGTGGAGACCAATGTGGAGATTCCACAGAAAACTAGGATCAGAGGTCCCATTTCACCCATCCAAACCTCTTCTATTTACCCAAAATCAATTAAAAAGCAACAGCACAGTGATATATACACACCCATGTCCATCACGGCACATGATGATAGCTATGTCTTAGAAACGACCCAAATGCCCATCAGCCAATGAATGCATTAAAAAAATGTGTTTTTTTATGTGATGGAGCACTACTCTATCATAAAGAAGGATGCACTTAAAACATTTCTAGCTAAATGGATGCACCTAGAGAGAACACACTCTTAAGTGAAATAAGTCAGACATGCGTGTAAATATTGTGTTGTTTCTCTGGTGTGAGAAACTTAAAGTACAATAAGGACCAAAATGTATAATAGATATTATGAAATATGAAGGAAATGTTCCAATGAGAAAGGCACAAGGGAGAAAGGACAGGGGAAGGGGGGAGGGAAAAGGAAAGAAGAAAAAGTGGAAACAAAACTCTTGTAAACCGGAAGAGAAAAAAGGGTAAGGGAGGAGCAGGGAAGGGGAAGATATGAATTTGTCCTTGTATATCATGTACAAGGACAAATTCCACATGATGAATATGAACATATGTATATCTAAAATGTACTTGTATTTTAGATATGTATATCTGAAATAAACTTAATTAATGAGTAAAAACCAAACTACTGAGGTGTTACACACACAGAGTCATATGCATGATTCCACCTTTGCCTATGCGCACTTCTTTCTGATATAGTTTTTTTACTTTGGAAATATGTAGCACTCTCTCTGGGCTTCGCTTAGCGCCTACGCCCTCCACCTTCCCCCGCTTCTGCTGGGACCGCCATCCCCGCCCTCCGCAGTCCTCCTCCGGACAGTCTCTCTTGTCCCCTTCTTCTTAGGGGGCTTCAGGCTTGTCCCCACCTCTTTGGCAGCTCCCTAGGAAACAGGGTTGGCGTCACCGCGGGAGGCAGAGTCGCTGTGCAGTGAAGCAGAGGATTCCAGGCTGGGGCGGCCCAGGTTCAAAGCCCGACTCTACCAGAGTCTCTAGGACGTGTTTTGTCTCAGTTCGCAACTCTGTATATCAGAGCTATCCGGGTTTCCTAATGATACTTGGACGGGGCATTTTTTCAAATGGCACCGCTATTTTATTCCGCATAGTTTTTGGTAGTGGGCGTGAAATAGTCAAGTGAAGGGAGGATTGTTGGTACCGCCGCACTTAGAAACACTATCTTCTTCTCTCTTCCAATATATTCTAGATAATAGTCCAGTTGTGTATCTCAGAGCAGTTTTTGGATATGCAAGAGGATGCTCTGGAGAGAAATTTTTATCATTTGTGTTTTCAATAATAGAAAGTATTAATTTTTAATCAATTCCTGCAAACACCGACCACACAGAATGCTACCATATCTTAAATTCCGGTCCAGGTAACTTGTCCAGAAGGTCAGGTCGCCCACCTCTAGCACGGAGCCAGAATTCGAATGAAACAATCCTCAGCGCAGCTCCTGGTCTCCCCCACACACATTCCTGCTGTCTAGAAGGACCCAAAGCAAACGTTCCTGATATATTTGGAAGAGAACAAAAGTTAGTAGGGAACAGCGTTTGACCTCTGTCTTGCACGAATGTGAATCTTAGGCTGTTCCGCACGAGCTTCCGAAGGTGACGCATCTCCCCGTGGGATGGGTGGGAGGGGCACAGCTGGCCGGCCTCCCGACGAGCTGGGCCCCAGGAGGACCTCGAGGCTGTCCTGTTAGCAAAGCAAGGGCGAGGGCCTCCTGCCCAGCTGGTGCCTTTGTGGGGCCTGTCTCATCAAGCGATGGGGCACAGCCAGGGTCATAGAGTCACAGACCCACGGGGACGTGGTAACGATGAGATGATGCCCCATGAGTCTCATGGTCTCAGAAATCCATGAATATTAAAGAAATGCATGCTACTCATCGTAAAGAAGTATTGATTATTCCTCCGTAGCAGTGTCAGCGTACTAGGAGTTAATAGGGCGAGCTAAATTGATAGGTAACATTGATTTCTAACTCGGGCAGCAGAATGAAACCTTGCATAGGTGAAGCAATCAAAACCGGTAGAAATACCCTGAGGCCTTGGATGCTCTGATATCAGAGTTTGCTTTGGTTTCGTTGTATCAAGAAGATTCTTTACTATGGACTTATTTGCACAGATAGGTATGTGTTTATTGACAGCCATCCTTAGCAGATACAAGATATGGTGCAAATCAAGGTGAAACGCTAAGATCTCCATTTAGGGAACATGCCAAGAACCGGGTATCCATGTTCCGGCCCACCTGCGCCATTATCCCAGCTTATCGTGACCCCTAGAAGGCCAGGGCCTCGTGTGCCAGGTGGAGGGTCTGTGACACCGTTAATAAGTGTATTCCCGCAGCACGAGAATATACCAGCTGCCACAGGATGCCGAGGACCGCGGCATAGACTGGTTCCAGAGGTGGGATTTATAGTTCATCTTCTTTTCTCCACCGGATCTGTTTCCTAGCTTCCCTAACAAAGTAACACAAACAGGGTGGTTGATCAACAATAAAACATTATGTGCTCATAGTTCTGGCACCTGGGAGTCCAAAATCAAGGTGCTGTCAGGGCCCCGCCTCTGAAATGCCTCGCGGAAACTTCCCTGCCTCAGCCTGCAGTGGAGGGTGGTTGTCCGTCCTCGCGGCGGCCTGCTTCGCGCCGCAGCCCTGCTGAGCTCTGGGGCCGCACGGCATGCCGGGCTCCCTCTGTTACCGTCTTCTTTGCTTTGAAGAACACCAGGCATATCGCATTCAGGTCCACTCAGATGACCTCCTCTTAACTGGACCACGTGTGCCAGCGCACTGTTCCCACCTAATAGCCACAGTAACAAGGCGTTAGGACACCCGTACGCCTTGGGGACAGGGCACAATTCAACCCGAACACCCAAGGTCCTCTGTCTCCTTGGCGCTGCCAACCCGTCTCCTGTGGCCTCAGTGTGTCTGGCTTCCGTCCCCTTCAGTTTGGGGCTACAAAGACAGGCAAAACCACTCGCTGTTTCTCTCCCTTGTTTGCCTCTGATAAGAGGCATCTTAGCCAATGTCGGGAAAGAGAAACTAGATTGCCATGACTAAGGTCACTTCATCAGCCGAGCCGGGGAGCCGGAAGTGGAGGATGGGACAGAGCACAGGAGGTGCAGAGACACTTCTGGCATCCGACGTCAGGCTCACACCGAGCCACTGACGATACCACTTCCAATGAGGAAGATTTCCTTTCCATTGCTATCGGGAAAATGCAGGTTAGAACAACACGAAGTTCCATCTTGTTCCAGAAAAGAATGGCCATGGTCAAGAAATCAAATAATAAGAAATGCTGGGGAGGCTGCAGGGGCAGGAGAGGAGTCCATCGACACTGTTGATGGGAATGTTAATTACTACACCATTGTGGAAATTAATATGGAGATTCGCCAAAAAACTCAAACCAGAAATCTCATTTGACCCAGATACTCCTTTTCTAAGAATCTGGAAAGAGTTCAAGTCATCATGTGAGTGACATATCACACAAATCAGTGATAGGTGCAGCCCTGTATCTGAGGCAGTATAATTTATAATAGCTAAATCTTGGAAACAGCCTACATAATCCAACAGATGGATGCAGAAGAAATATGGCACTTATACACAATAGACTAGGGTGCTGCCATAAAGAAGAATAAATTTGAGGCATTTAAAGGAAAATGGATGCACTTCAAGACTATATTAGTAAGTAAAATAAGTCAGACACACAAGTTTAAATGTCACAGTTAGTTTTGTATGTGAAACCCAAAATAATATTAAAGGGCAAAACAAAGGATAGATAACAGGAAGTAGGGAGATTTTCTTTTTCCAAAGGAAAGGGAAAAAAGAGATGGAGAAAAGGGAGGGAAGGAAGGAGAAAGGGATTTTAAAAAGAATGATAGAAAAATGGAAATAGAGCTTTTTCAAATGCAAAGAGGATTAGGAGTTGGAGGAAGAAGGCCAGGATGGGAGAGCAAGGCGACAAAAAGCAATTAAGATGCATTGTATGTGAACGTCCCACGATAAATGTAGTCGTTATGAACTGCAAACATATACTAATAAAAATAGCGCAACAAAAAAATCCAAAGATTTTCCTTCTTCTGAGGCGGTTGTAGTGTGAGGTTAGCTTTCTTTTGAAGGAGAGCCCAAGAATGCTATCTTGAGATTCATCAGTCCTGCGTGGAGTCTTGAGATTCGTCAGTCCTGCGTGTCTCTCTGTCCGGAGAGCTCTGTTTGTCTTGCAGCATTTCCAGTTTCAAAAACATTCAGACAGACAGCTGGAGCAGTCCAATGAGCGCGTTTGACTCTGACAGTCAGCGGGGTATTTTGCTAAGGAGAGGCACTTCAAACCTCAAGTTTATCAGCTGGAAGAAAAGGATCAAGTGCTTTATTTTCGCCTCTAGCTGATATTCTCCCTGGACCCAATATCTAGTAAAGTTTTATATTATGGGAGCTTTACTGAATAATACCTCATTGCATGTTTGCTGGAATGGGAGCAAATTAAAAGAAGGAACACGTTTTTAAAGGATCTTCCGAGCCCTATTTTCAGTGGATGAGTTTATTTGAGTTCACACTCTAGCCTACATGTAATTTTCCCACTTTAAAGGTAAAGAAGTTAAATCACATCCAAAGTGTAAACTTAAGAACTGTGAATTCAAGATTTTCATACTCCAGAGCCCACACTTTCTATTTTATAATAAGCCTTTTTATTAGAAAAATAAGGCATTCTTATTGTTATGCACTACATCACATTACGGTGATAGGTACAGCCTCGTATTTGTAGCAGTATAACTTATAATAGCTAAATCTTGGAAACAGTCTATATATCCAGTAGATGACTCCAGAAAAAAATATGACATTTTTACACAATAGAGTCATGGGCTGCCATAAAGAAGAATAAATTTGAGGCATTTATAGGAAAATGGATGCACCTCATAAAAGAAAACATAACAGTCTCTTTTAAAAGAAAAGATTAGCTCAATTCTGTGAGAAGTTTATCTGAGCAAAGAGCTAAGATCCATCCTCAGAGCCCGGCGACATATGGAAATGTTGCTAAGAGACATGAGCAGTCCTTACAGACAGAGCCTGGGTGAAAGATCGGAAAGGCAGGGTGTCGCCTTATCTGGACAGGGTGTGATCAGCTGGCTGCCTGTCATTAGCTAAATCTTGGCTACTTGTGACACTCACATGCTGTTAGACTTTTGGTCTGTTCACACAATAAAATTGGTAGCAGTTCTTAAGTAAGGACTCTACGTATGGATTTGGGCTCAGGGCAAACGTCATACAAAAAGCCACAATTTCACCACTACTCACGTTCCAGTACTACCTTTTCTGCCTGCTCATTTGTGCCTAACTGAGGTTATATTAGGTATAAAATTTCCATATTGCTTTTTATTTCATATTATCAAATCACATTTTAATGACATGCAAATTAAGTAATTTATAAATCTGTTAGTGATTATACAATTCTGGATACACTCTTTTTCTTCCTCTTGGTGTACTAAGGATTCAGCCCATGGCCTTCACAGTGAACTATAGCCTTTTCTTAAATTAGTTGGTTAATTATTTTGAGTCAGCATCTCTTTAAGTCACTAAGTCACCCATGCAGAACTAGAAACTACAGTCCTCCTGCCTGAACTCTGGGATTATAACTTATGCCACTATACTTGGAAAATCACAGATACCTTTATCTAACTCCTCTGGTTAGATACTTAAATTATTGTCTTAACCTTGATATTATAAATGTTATAGTTTGGACTGAAAATGTCTCCTCAGATTCTTATGTGTGTAGAAGGTGATTGAATCGTAGGGTTCTCCGCCCATCAGGGGATTCATTCCTCTGATGAGTTCAAGAGCCGTTAGGAGGTGGGCTGTTGGGAGGCGCCTCCCAGGGACGTTGCCTCCTTCCTCCTCCTGCTTCCTGGCTGCGGGGAGTTGACCTCCCTTTCTGCCACCAGGCCCGTCAACCTCCTGTTTCTGCCTTGGAGTGAGGTGAGCGCGATCCAAACTCCCCTCCTTTTAAGTTTGGTGCTGGGTTTCTTATACTAGTGAGAAAGTGACTAAGACAGCAATGTTTCAATATTTTCACCATGTAAAAATACTCATAGTACAGATTTTTAAAGATAAACTATGAGTCGCGGCTGTACATTCATTTACAGTCAAATTCTGGATAGTACTAATTATCTCACGTTGATGATCTTACTTGCCCGTTATAACAAAAGTCAGGGTTTCATACACCAACTGACAAATTTTCCAAGCACTGGTTCTTGGCAATATCTTCTGTAACATTTAGTTCTCTGTTTTCTTGTTCGTCTACTAATTGCTGATCAATATCAGAAGAATGCTCAAGACAGAGCCGAATACACTGAGAAACCTCAATTGGTTCTATAAATCACCCACTTGCATTTGCTTTTCATTTTGTAAACCTGAACGATTGTACTGGTTGGCATCTTTGCTCTGAAAAAAAAATTCCAGCTATCCTCCAAACTTTAACCACCTCCGTGATTTTATTTACTTGTATAACAGAAAGTTTTGTGAGCAATATAAATATTTTATGGCATTTATCCTAATTATTTTACTAAAATAAAAAGGATATACAAAAACGAATACTGATCCTCGAAGTATAGAAAATGGAAATTATCCGCCCAAGGAGTGAATTTTGACCTCCTTCTGATCCTTCCCATGTTCTAGTTACTTGTGTTTAATAAGAAAGGAAGAAATTAAAACACATGTGTGAAATGATGAAAATGCATAATAAAAGATACAATCTAAAAACTGAAGGGTAGTTGGAGATATTTCACAATTTAATGATTAAATTAACAGGAATTTCCTCTTATAATTATTTGTTAACATGTGGTCTGTGGTCTGTCTGCAGCCGAGAAAACTGGAATGGTTCTCAGTAAGGTAAATTTATCTGCCTGAACCAGAGACAATGGTTGGAAAGTAATTGCAATGCAGTAAATTCTTCAGAAGAATCTTAGCCACTTTAAAATCTAAGGACACCTGCCCTCATTACCCTCAATACTTGCTGTCCTACTGGTCGGCCTTCATGTGTTTGGCAATTAAGTGGGTTTTAATATGCGATAATGTCAAGGAAAGTCTCCAGCATGAACTGTTGTGGGAGGCTGCTCCTGTACATAGCCGCATGCTCGGGCATTTAATGCCACACGTTGCCATCCCATAATATAGAAGACTGCCATTTCCTTTTAGCAATGACCTTCCTCAAATGGCAGTTTCCTGTCCCCAAGTTGGATTTCTTGCTTGTTTGTTGTTTCTTGTTTTAAATAAGAATGACTAGACAAGATGTTTTGTTTTGTTTTGTTAAGGGTATGGACCTGTCTTACCATTTGCTGTGTTACAGTTACCTCCCGCCATCTGGAGAGGAGAGGAGCTTAGGTTAGATACACGCACAGTCCACGGGGAGACCCTGGCACGACCCCCTAGTATCGTGCTGTTTCCATTGGCATTGTTGATGCATTTTCTCCTGTGTGTGTTGGAACTCTCTGTGTTTGCTGTTCTGTGAACTGTTTATTTATAAATGTTCTTTAATTTTTAAGATCTTAGTATTTTTTCTGAATCTAATTCCATAACTCATGTATTATAATATGAACTCTTTGCCACATTTATCATAAATATTTTCTCAATACACAATTTTCCTAAAGCCTTAGCTATACCATCTTGAAAATATAACATTCATATTTTAAAATATTCATTGTCAATATATTAATGTATTTCTTTATGTCTTTCATCATTTTTACAGTTTTAAATCTGTTTTCCATTTACTGATGGAGCTGATTTTTACTGTTTTCTTCCATTAAGATGAATGAAATTGTAAAATTTAGCACTTTAACTTAATAAGGCATTTATTAATGCAAAGTAAATTTTACATGATATTAACTACATATTAACTAATTTAATTTGGATGAAGTGGTTTTTATTATGTAGTACGGGGGATGGTATATGGTGGATAACATTTCACTCTTAAGTTAGACTTTGCATATATTTAAATTTTTTATATAACTGTCTCTGTATGTAGACATAAATATGTAATCATATCATGCATGCAATCTAACAAAATTCTGGCCCTGAAAAGAATAGCTTGGAGATTTACTCAGTGTGACCACTTCCTTATACTCATGTGATAACAGAATGTGGAAAGAAAGAATTGATTCAGTGTTAGCTTTTGAGTTTCAATTAGACCCTCATCTGTCTCCCACACCAGATCATTTCTGATTAAGAAAGGAAGCACCAATGATAATGATGGGCTGGGTGTGGCAATGCACACTTATAATCTAGCACTCAGGAGGCTGAGGAAGGAGGGTCCCTATGAGTTCAGCCTAGGATCCTTAGAGAGTTCAAGACCAGCCTGGATTACTGACCAAGACCTGTCTCAAAAAACAAAAACAAAACCAAACAAAAACAATTCTTCTTTTACTGTGCAGAAGCTTTTTAATAGGATGAAATCTCACTTGTTGATTCTTTCTGGTAGTTCCCATGCTACAGAGGTTTTGTTCATAAAGTCTTTCCCTAAGCCAAAGTCTCCAAGAGTTCTACCTAACATGTTTTCAAGTATGTTTAGTGTTTCTGTTTTACTATTTAGGTCTCTGATTCGCTTTAATTTTAATTTAGCACATGGTGAAAGAGATTTGTCTAGCATTAGCCTTTGGCAAGTGAAAGCCTAGTTTTTCCAGCACTATTTGTTAAGTAGGCTATCTTGCTTCCATTGAGAATATTTGGCTCCTTTTCAAAGATGAGGTGACTTAATGTATCTGAAGTTGTTTCTGGATCTTCTAATCTATTCCACTGATCCTCAGGTCTCTTACTTTGCCACTTCCATGCTGTTTTTTTTTTATCACAGTGGCTTTGTAGTATAGTTTGATGTTAGGGATCATGATACCCCCCTGCCATGTTCTTGTCACCTAGAATTGCTTTTTCTATTCTAAATCTTGAGAAAAAATTTCTACCAGCTGTTCCTCAGATAAAGGACTACTGTCTAGAATATATAAAGAGCTTAAAAATTTAAGCTTCAAATTTAAAGATCCAATTCCAAAATGGGCATCTAAAATGAACTGACATTTTTCAGAGGAAAAAGTAAAAGCATCTAAGAAGAACGTCAAGAAAGGGTCGATGGGGCCAGAGATTTAGTATAGTGATTCCAGTGCCTGCCTAGCAAGCACAAGGTCCCTGGTTCAATTCCCGGTAACCACATACAATAATACTGGGCATGGTGACTCATGCCCACCGGCAATCAGTACCACATACCACAAATGCCAGGGTGTATAGGCTCATGCCTGTAATCCCAGCACTCAGGAGGCAGAGGCAGGAAGATTGCTGAGTTCGAGGCTTACCTGGGCTACACAATGAGCTCAGGGCCAGTCTGAACTAGAAAGCGAGATACTGTCTCAAAAAAAAAAAAAATGCTCATCATCACTCGCCATGTGCAAGATTCAGATGGAAACAATTCTGAGATTTTATCTCACTGCACAAAGAACACCTGCTATCTCAAAATTAACCAGCAAAAATGTTGGCAAGGGTGCAGGGAGAATGGAACTCTTTTTCACTGTTGGTGGGAATGTAGACTGGTACAACCACTATGGAGATCAGTGTGGAGATCTGTCAGAAAACTAGGATTAGAGGTCCCATTTGATCCTGCTATTCTCCTGCTAGGAATATACACAAAAGAATGAAAAGATTCATATCAAAGCACCCTACGTGCACCCTTTTATAGCAGCTGAGTTTGTGATAGCTAAACCTTAGAAACACCCCAAATGCCCATAAACTGGAGAGGAGATAAAGAAGTGGTTTTTAAAAAAATAAAATGGAGTATTACTCTGCCATAAAGAATGCTAAGTTTGAGTCATTCATACTCAAACGGACGAACCTTGAGGACATACTCATAAGTGAAGGTCACAGATATGTAAATAGTGTATCTTTTCTCTGGTACGGGAAACTGAAAAGGTAAGTGAGTTCTAGAATGTATGATAGATATTGTAAACAGAAAATATTCTAAGGGAAACTGGGGGTGGGGATAAGCAACAAGGGGAAGGAAAAAGTTGTGACAGTGAAAAAGGGAGAAAGTTTATGTCTGTAGCGGGTGGGGAGTTGTAGGGTGGATTGGGAAGGGGGAAAAATGATGCCTGAACAGCAGGTAGAAACTTGGATTATCTGCAGATAAACTGACGCTTAACCATGACCTTAGCTGTGAACAATAAAGTTGGAACAATACACAAGAATGTAAGAGAATTTTTTTTTTCTGTTTAAAGGTGAGAAAAAGTTTTCCAAACTGGCAAGGAACAAGTTTAGACTGAAGGAAAGTGGGAGAGGCAGGAACTGTTCTGAGTCCTTCAGAACAGGTCCAGAGAAGATGACTCAGTCTCCTGTCAAGGCTAACTGCCCTGAGGACAGAGGAGCTGTGGTCATCTCCTGAAGAGTAAGAAAGAGGCGGTGCCCGAGAGAGAATCTTCTGGAATGTGCAGCATGCTGACTGCGAGGAAAGGAGGCTCCGCCCGGGGCTGGGCCCGCCCTGGGGTGACCTGAGGACTGCCTGTGGAGAGCAAAGCAGTGGGTCAGGGACCCCAGGCGAAGGCAGCGGGCGTCTGTGGGCACAGCCACCCGGACTGAGCAGGAATGATCAGTTTCAGGCAAGAATCGGGGGAAGACGTCCGTGGAGCAGGATGTGTGCGTACGAGACGGCACTCTGCTGCTCGTGGGTGACAACTCCGATAAAGCCGCAGATGCAGGAAAGGACGGATGTGCGAGGCATGTACACTCACCCCCCACCCATCGACACCTTTGTCTTCTCCTCCTGCCTCAGTTTAACTTCCTGTGTCTCTGATGACTGAGTCCAGCTGGGATGCTTCTCAGTATTTTTTGATCTCCGTCCTCTAAGCCATTACTGCAACTCAGACTAGCTCTCTCATTCGCTTTTAAAATACCTCTCTCAGCCATGCTCCTTCTGCATTTCAGTGGCTGTCCACCCTTCGGTGACCGTGGAGCCCCTTCCACAGCTGGCTGGACAGGCAGCCGCACACAGCTGGGGCCTTTGAGCCTCGCTCGTCCAAACGGAGCTGCGCTGTGTCAGAGCACACCCGGTTCCCAAGGCAGAGAGCAGTGCAGGGCAAATCGGGAGCTTTTCCGAGTTCACGTTCACACGATAATGCCTTGAATGGATGAGTTGAACGAATTATTAAAATGTTATCAAAGGCTGAGGTTTTAGTTCAGTGGTTCTGCCATCTGCCTTCCAAGTGCAAGGTCCGGTGTTTGATCCCAAGTGACCACACGCCACAGTGCCGGGCGTGGTGGCTCACGCCTGTCATCGCAGCACTCGGGAGGCAGAGGCAGGAGGATTGCTGAGTTCCCGGCTTGCCTGGGCTCCATAGTGAGCTCAGGGCCAGCCTGAACTACAAAGCGAGACCCTGTCTCAAAAAAAAAGAAGTTATCAAAATCAACTGCACCTATTTCTCTCTCTCTCTCTCTCTCTTTCTTCCTTCTTTTTGTTTCTAAGTGGCTCCTGGTTAAACATTACTCATGTGCCTTGCATTTTATTTTTATTGGACAATGTCAGCCTAATCCTTTCTTTAGGAAAGCACACAGAGTTACATACACAATGTAAATATATATTACAGCGTTGCTGTCTTTTACCTTATTTGGGACCTGGTGGAATCGAGGTAGGCAACTATACAGCTTTACTCTCTTCAGCAGCTCTCTGATGGGTCTTTCGAAAAACAAATATAAAAATGTCATGGCTATGGTTTAAAATATGGAAGGAATTTGTCGTTGCTTACAGACGAGGTCTGAGTTTCCGTAGCGTTACCCTCAAGGACCCCCTCAGCGTGGCCTAACTCACTTCCCAGCCTCTTCCCGGCACATCCCGGCCGCACACACACATCTGCTCTCCGGCTCCCCAACGATCCGACCTCCTCTCAGACAGGCGCACCCGCGGCTCCCCCCCTCGCCTCAAAGGATGAGGTGCCCCCTTCAGTTTTTCACCTGTCTAAGACCTCCTCGTCCAACAGGATCCTGTTCAGATATCGTTTCCACTCTTAATCCCCTTCTGTCATCAAAGATTGAGTTGGTTTCAGAGTAGGGCTCACTGCAGTTCGCTCACATCCTGCTAGGTCGGTTTGCTTCAAGTTGCAGACACGTCTACGCTCCGATCCGGGTACTTCGCCTACACGTGTGCCCCGCCCCCATCCTGCAAAATGAGCTCCTGACCAGGCTCCTGAGTGTTCCACTTGTTTCTGTACTGCTCTTCAGATGGTGATACGCCATCAAAGTCTGTTTACTGAGTGAAGAGAAATCCTAAAATAAGTCTAATACAGGAAAGCCTCAGTAAGGTACAAATTGTATCAATAAAACAATCGAAAGGGAAAAGGAGACCTATCTCAGGATTTATCTAAAGGAAATAAGAAAACAGAAGGCCCATGAACCCATCAAATATGTATGATGGAAGTAAATGGTGATTCTGGATATAGAGCGAAGGGAGGAATTGTTAAAACAATTGAGATGAAGTAGGGAAAGGAGACCCTGGGAATAGTTAGGTCTCAGGCGATGCTGTGTCTACAGAAAGGGAGGTTCCAGCGGACAGCAAATATTTGACTTGAGTAATACTTGGAAACTGTTACTTAAAATTTGTGGGTGAAACAAAGAAGATAAGAAGATGAGATCAAGGTAGGGAATATGTGGGGAAAGAGATGATCCTATTAGCCTGATTTTTGTTACAATGATAAAATACTAGAGATTAAGGTAAATTATAAAGAAAAGAGGTTAATGCTGGATGTGGTGGCTCACGCCTGTCATCCCAGCACTTGGGAGGCAGAGTCAGGAGGATTGCTGAGTTCGCAGCGGCTTGCCTGGGCACCATAGTGAGCTCAGGGCCAGCCTAAACTACAAAGCGAGACCGTGTCTCAAAAAGCAAAAAAAAGAAAAAAGAAAAAAAAGAAAAGAGGTTAATCTAGCTCACAGATGCAGAAGCTAAAAGTACAAACAACATGGTGTCCATTTTGGTTAAGACCTTATGTAAAAGAGAGAAGTAACATTATGAGAATGCAAACCAGATATCAAGGAGGGGGCCAGTCTTGCTCTGTTATAATGCAGTCTCGAAGGTATTGAGAGCCCCCCGAGGACTACCTTAATTCCTTTCAAAGGCAACACCCCCAAGCAAGACCTAGCCATATCCCACCAGACTCCACATCTGTGGGTTCCCCCACCACCACTGCACGTCATGGCACTGAGTATCAAGTCCACAATACATGCAACCTTGAAGGGAAACCACTTCCCAGCTGTGGCACTAACCAAGGCCAGAGATGGGAAGACACATTTAGAGAAGCTAAAGGCAAAGAATTCCCCATATGATACCTAAACTGCCAATCACAGTGGCTTCTGGAAATTCTAGTTTTAATCTCTTTATCCCTTGCAATACTGAGGGGTGTGTAGAAGAGAGAAGGAATCTATACCAAGTATCACTGGACCTTATCCAATACTTTGGGATAAAGAGGTTGCATTAGACTCTTACTAGTTTTAATAGAATAGTAAAATCTAAATCCAGACTGAATAGGTAAGAAATGAAGACCAGGAAGAGCAGCAATAAATATATTCTGTCCTGTTGGGAGCATTCTTTTCTTAAAGAACGTAGAGAATCTCCTAACAACTAGGCCTCTGGATGCCGCTTAGTTCTACCACTTGTTACGAAGTGTTCTCAAGCAACCATTAGAAGCTCTTGAGTTCTGTTTTTCCATTTGGAAAATGAGGCTAACACTAGTATCTGTAGAATTTTCTATGATTTCTCTTCTTAGAGTTCACAATAGTCCTTGGCCCAGTGCAACGTACAGGGGTAGCTACACATACTTAGCATGGATTCAGCTTCCTGCCTTTTTGAGGAGGACTCCCCTGGTTATCGGTAACACCAGCTTCTTTCTGGGGTGAGATGTGCTGCTTTTCTAGGAGTACCACAAGAAGGTGCTAGAGATGGAGTGGTTTGAACAGCAGGTGTGCATTTTCTCCCGGTACTGGAGGTGAGGGTGAGAGTTCAAGCTGCCCACAGGGCTTTTTTCTTCTCAGGTCCCTTCTTGGGTTGTAGATAGCTGTCTTCTTACTCTTTCGCACAGGGTCTGCTCTCTGTGTATCTTGTGTCCTGATCTCCTCTCCTGTAATGACATCAGTTATTATGATCCTAATGACGTCATTTTAACATAATTGTCCCTTCAACAACCCAAAGGCACTCACCTTGTGAGGCACTTCAACTTAGGACTTCAACAGATGAGTATAAGAGGACACGATTCATTTCATAACAAGTGTTTTTGGCCAAAAAAACCCAAAACTCTCCACTACTTTTATTTTAATCATTAGGGAGACAAATTTTGAAGGATGTCTTAGCATGTCTCATCAGAGGAAAAACTCAGAAACTCAGGTGTGTGAAGTATTTTGCTTAGGTCAGCTAATAGGAAATGCACTTTCTGGAAACCAGAAGTCCTAGGTGTGTATCCTAAGCACTTCCTCCTAACCCCATACTCCCTGCACCTTAGTGTGGGCAGGAGTATACACCTACCCAGATTGTTAACCTTCTAAGAGCCGAACTCCTGTAGCAGAGATCCTCATGTCCTCTAGCCCACCTGTTGCCCAGTGACAGCGCAAGTGGCTGTACACAAAGAGCGTATTTCACTAAAGGTTTACATCCTCAAACACTTGGGCAATAGAGGATTCCAAAAGATCCAACATAACGTCCTTTTCTAGATGACACATCACACGCATAAAACTCCTCAGTAGCTCTTTTCATGCCATTCTGAACCTCAGTACCTCTTCCTATACCAGAAAGATTCTATTTGGACATTGGATTGAATTGTTCTCTTACTTCACCAGGGCTGAAAGCCAAAGAAGTAGGTGGTTTTATAATAGAGATTGAAAAATAAAAACCCCAGAGGGTGAGGCTGTCCCAGGACAGCTTGCTACTGTGTACTTGCTCCCATTCTCCACGAACTCCTTGTAAAACCTGGGGCTGGAATCTTCTGGCCCAGGCTCTACAGACACTATCACAGCAGCCTGTACCAACATGTGCCCAACATATGTGGCTGGTTAATAAAGTCTCTCTCTGTCTTGCAGACTGTCTAGAAGATGCCAGATTTCCCCAGCTCCTCTATCTGCTGGACTCTTCCACACCATCTCTCCAGGGGCTACCCACACACAGCCATTTCTGTCTGACCCCTTCCTGAGTAGAGCCGGGAGATGCTGAAGGTGGAATGCACTCATTCGACACAGGTGATCTATCAGAACAAGGGCCCCAGTTAAATAGTAAATCACTTCTTTCATCATTGTCTTCCAGGAAGCCAGGAGACTTTGCAAGTCAAGGGAAGAGTTGTGAATTTGATCCCCGCCCCTGTCTGTCATTTCTGGGTACATAACTTTGCTTAAGCTACCTGACAATCCTGCTCCTATTTTCCCTATCTGTACACTGGAAAAAATAGCAACTTTAAAGCTCGGTATGCTGACTGCATAAGAAAATGTAACTGACACAGTTTAGATAGTCTGCAACAGATGATATGTATTTGACACGTGTGAATTTTTATTAGTATTATATTAGTATGATTAGCTGCCATTGTACATCTGGGAGGGGATGGGAACAAATGTGGGAAAATAAGCTTCTGATCCCCATAAAGTAACTGGTGTTTGGCTCTTAAGCTTCCAGCTTGGTATGTTGTACATAAAACTCTTTTTAGAAGGTCTCATTCCCCTTTCATAGCTCATCCTCATTATATAAGTGTGATCACTATTTTTTCCTCACTTTCCACTTATGTGTTATTCTTATGAAAAAATTTGCATATTAAAAGTATAGCGAATAATACAACAAATAGTCTGTAATCTACAAGTCTTAAAAGTATAAATGTGCACAATGCCTTAAGCTCCTCAGTGTCACTCTCAGGCCTTCAATCTTAAATGCTCCAAGTCTTTATTCTATTTTAAAATACAAATTCTGGGTGTGGTTCACTAAATGGCTAAAACTTCCCCAAAATAGTAATTGTATGTATGCCTTGTAATAGAAGAAGTCAAAAAATAAGGATAGACAAACGTGTAGCTAGGCCTTAAACTCCAAAAGCTTTATACTTTCCTCATTAGGACTATCCATTTATTCTGCAGTTAGAAAGAAAACTGTCACTAGTTTCCTGTCTCCCACTGTATCAGAGCAATATTTTTGAAACTCTGTTCTAGCCCGCTAGTGAATCATAAAACCGATATGTGAGTTATGACCAGCATGATTTAAACTAATGAAATAGAGAAAAATAGAATAGGCAGAGCAAGAAAAAAATATAAAAACCCACATGGTAAAGGTAAATCTTATGGGAAGCTTATTTCATATTTTTAATGACATATATGAAAATACATATATATAAATATATAAACTATATATGTTTGTTTATTTATTTATTTATTTATTTTGCTGAATAAAATCACATTTCTTCCCATAGCTTCTAGCTGGGGGGACATCCTGAGATCGACTAGTGTGGAAGAGTTTACACTGTAGCAGCACAGCTGCTATCTAGTCTCCACTTTTGAGGAGAAGGAAGCATTGAGGACAGGGACAATATTAAGGCAAAGCTTTGGGACCAGAGATTTAGCTCAGTGGCACCGTGCCCACCTCGCAAGCGCATGGTCATGAGGTCGATCCCCAATGCCACACACACACACACTCACACACAGTGACAGAGCTTTAAGCCCAAAGACAGAGCCTGAAAACTGGAAGACCTCAGTGTACATCCTGAGAACCGCTCCCCCAACCCTATACACCACCCACTCCCCGGCCCTATGCAAGGGCGGAAGGATTTGCACCAGGGGGAATGTTAACCTTCTGAGAGCCAAACTCCAGCCCCGCTGAGCCTTCCGTCCTCTGGTCCTTGTGCCTGTCCGAGTGAGCACGCGTAGTTCACATCTCGCAAAGGGACTGCGTTTTCAGGACCCCTTGGATCTGTTTTAGCCAAGTTTCACAAGACAAGCAGGTATGGACACAACTGTGGTGCAAAAAAATTCTCATAGTTACAAATTTCTAGGAATAGGAGACAAGGCGAGTGGGAAAGCACTGAGATTGTGGGAGGACCAGGGGCCGAGGGAAGAGACATCATGGTGTTTCCACAGGCAGATGAAGCTAAGGAGAGTTAGAACTGGCTGGTTTGAGAAATTGCAGTGAGCTCAGAGAGGTGGCGGGTCTCCCTGGGTGCCGGGCGCAGCTTCTTGCAGTGGTGAGGACAGCGGATGGCTGCTCGGTGTGAGAGCCCAGTGGAGAAGTGGGTGGACGCAGGGTCTGACTCACTGGTTTGCATAGGAAAAGTGGGCATCTGGGATGGGGCCGGAGATTTAGCTCAGTGGTTCCGGCACCTGCCTCGCAAGTGCAAGGTCCTGAGTTCAATTCCCGGTAGCCACATAGAATGCTGGGCATGGTGACTCACGCCCACCAGCAATCGATACCACATACCACAGTGCCGGGTGTGGTGGATCACGCCTGTAATCTCAGCACTCGGGAGGCAGAGGCAGGAGGATTGCTGAGTTTGATGCTTGCCTGAGCTACATAGTGAACTCAGGGCCAGCCTGAACTACAAAGCGAGATCCTGTCTCAAAAAAAAAAAAAAAAAAAA
>PVIC010007125.1:7073-51516 GCA_004025085.1 Thryonomys swinderianus | reverse complement strand
AGTATTCTTACTTTATACAGTTGTTGAGAGACTTTTTTTTTTTTTTTTGCTTTTTGAGACAGGGTCTTGCTTTGTAGTTCAGGCTGGCCCTGAGCTCACTATGGTGCCCAGGCAAGCCGCCACGAACTCAGCAATCCTCCTGTCTCTGCCTCCCAAGTGCTGGGATTACAGGCGTGAGCCACCACATCCGGCGAGACTTTTTTTTTTTTGAGACAGGGTCTCCCTTTGTAGTTCAGGCTGGCCCTGAGCTCACTATGTAGCCCAGGCAAGCCTCGAACTTAGCAATCCTCCTGCCTCTGCCTCCCGAGTGTTGGGACTACAGGTGTGAGCCACCACATCCGGCACTGTGGTCTGTGGTATTGATTGCTGGTGGGCGTGAGTCACCATGCCCAGCATTGTTGTATGTAGTTACTGGGATCGAACTCAGGACCTCATGCTTGAGAGGCAGGCACCGGAACCACTGAGCTAAATCTCTGGCCCTGCAGTCTTATTTTTTATTAAGATTATCGATACATTTTAGGTACATGTAATGATCATACTCATTATAGGGAAGGTGTGCCTGTGCCTGACACATCTTTATTCTCATTTTTCCCTTCTCTTCCTTCCTTCCCCCAACCCTTCCCTAGATCCCCTACCCATATGAATATTTTCATCCTATTTCACAGTATCTATTGTACATTTTGGTTATTTTTCATTCTTTTTATCCTCTCTTATCTCATTGCACTGTTAAAGGTAGGGGCTACATACTGAATGTGGAAAAGCGGGATTTTTTGGTCTTGTTCCTTAATTTGATGGGAATTCTTCCAATACTGTGAAACTTCATGTGTTGTGTTTGCCATAAATTATTGGTAGATAACTTCTGTCCCCTCAAAAAAAATCTCTTTTCTATTTACTTTTAAACTGAGCCATGTGAGTTCTATCAGAGGTTTTCCTGTTTTAACCAAACATAATTAATGGATTTTCCTTTGAATCTGTTCATATGATAAATTATATAATTAGGATTTCTAGGTGCCCAGGTAAATCCTACTTACAATATCTACTTCCTTTTTAGATTCACTGGTTTAACTTGCTATATTTAGGATTTTCCTGTATTCATATCTATAATTTTTAAAAAGTAATCTCTACATTTTAAGAAATAGGTTTGCATTAGCTATCTACCTTATACTATGAGTGGTGAAACTTTCACTCTTCTTTTAAAATTGAGTCTATCGGTACTTTTAAGTACACATTATGATCACATTCATCTTTGAGAATTTGTACCTGTACATGATATACCTTTATTGTTGTTGTGTTTTAGACAGGGTCTTGCTTTGTAGTTCAGGCTGGCCCTGAACTCACTATGTAGCCCAAGCTGAGCTTGAACTCACAGCAATCCTCCTGCTTCTGCCTCCTGAGTGCTGGGATTATAGGCGTGAACCACCACGCTCAGCATTGTGGTATGTGGTGCTGGGGATCAAACTCTGGACCTTGAACTTGCCAGGCAGATGCTGGAACGACTGAGCTAAATCCCTGGCCCTCCATGATATATCTTGATTCTTAGTTTTTCCCATTTCCCTGCCCTCCATTCAGTCCCTCCACCCCCTACATACATTTCTATTATTTTCCTCTTTAACCTTCAAAGTTTTCTTTTGTTTCTTTACTGCCCCCCCTTCATTGGGTATTTCTTCCTATTTCACAATACCTATCATACGTTCTGGACCTCATTTACATTACTGAGCTGTTGATCAGGCCATCTGGAGCCTGCTCTTCTCCTAGATCCCTAGTCATTAGAGATAATAAATTTCCTAATTTTTAAAGCTGACTCTGATGAGAGTGGACACCTCCAGTTAAGCATCCCAGCTGACACACCATCGTGGATCTTACTACTCCAGCACTCAGGTTTGAGTATTTAAAGGATTTTTGCCACACAAAGTTAGAAACAAAAGGCAAGCTTTCTAATGATTTCTCTGGGCCCGAAATAGGAGGGTGAAGTGGGCACTTTCTGGCTGCTGGTCATACACAGTGAAACCCTTCAGGATTCATTTTCCCATCTTGGCTAAGCACAAGGCTACATTGCCTGCCCCTGTCGTGGTGTTAAGTTTCCACCGCTCCTTGAGCCCACGGGTAGACGCACTGCCCTATGTTTTTCCACATTTACATTACTGAGCTGTTGATCAGGCCATCTGGAGCCTGCCCTCAGGGCTCTCACTTTCTCTGCAGATTGGCTGTGTGTTCAGACATTTCTCTCAGCTACATTTGACCCGGCATTCCTACACGCAGAGGGGGAGGGCTGGGTAGTCTGCCTTGTTGCCAGCTCTGGTCTCCTCATTTCCATTTTACAGATCAGGGCGTTGAGGTCTTTTCCTGTAGAGCAGAAGCCATCCAAGGGCTGACGATGAGTCTGGAACAAAGACCTTTCTCATCCCACTGGGTGCATGATCAACTGAGTGTAGACTGAGGACTGACGAGTTGGTACATGAATGATATTAGTGATAGGTTACAGGCATATGACCCAAATGAAGCCATGAACAGCACAGTGACCGGCCCCATAATGGTGAACAGTAACTGGGAGTGAGTTTGTGGAAGAATAGTTTAGCTTATCTCTAATGTAGCCTCCCTGGCAGCTGTCATTATTCATTAAACAAAAGAAAGGATTGTACATGATCAAATTGGCTTAGGGCAGTTACCAAGAGTCAAGTGAGGTTTGAGGTATGTTTATCGTCTGAAGTTTAAGGAGGCACTGGAGAAAGAGATGTGTTACTTTGGGAGTTATCCGCTGCATTTGTATTTAAAAGCATGGGAAGCGCATGAAATTGTGTTGCGAATGCTTGTGAACCGGGAAGATAAGGGCCTAAGCGGTGCTCTGGGCTGTGCAAGGTGCACAGAGAAGGGTGAGGAGGAGAAGCCAGAAAGTGAGACAAGAGGGAATGACCAAGGCAGGGAGAAAACCACAAGGATGGTGTCCCAGAAGTGAGGAGAGCGAAGAAAGAGAAAGTAATTAATTACACTTAACTGCTGGTGATAGACTGAGGAAGATAAGGCCGAGACGGGGAGTTGGTTTGGAAACGTGGAGGTCATTAGAGATTTTGATGAGCACAAATCTGACAGACTGTTGGGTCTCGATCCAATTTGAGCAGAACTCAGAGGAACAAGGTGAGAGGAAGTAGAGAAAACAGTGTATTAAACTTCTTCAAAGTTTTGTTTTGTTATAATCATATAACTGAAGAGAGATGTGATATCAAGGGACAGTTCTCTTTTTTTTATAATTTAAGAGATATTTAGTACATTTATAAAACGATGAGTATTTGGGAGGCAGAGGCAGGAGGATTGCTGAGTTCCAGGCTTGCCTGGGCTACATAGTGAGCTCAGGGCCAGCCTGAACTACAAAGTGAGACCCTGTCTAAAAAAAAAAAAAAAGAAAAAAACGATGGGTATGATCCAATAAAAGAGAGAAGAAGTCTAACGAGGCAGGAGAGAATAAGGAAAATTTCTAGAGTGAGGTCCTTGCAGAGACTGGAATCCAATTCATAAATGGAGGGGCCTTGGGTTAAGGGCACAGGGGCAGTTGTTGTTGTTATTACTGGTTGTTACACACTAGGAGCGAAGAGGGGCTGCGTTCTGCTGAGGACTATTCCGAGACCACTGACCCATGAAAGGACCCTCAGGGCCTCCATCATACCCATCCTCATTGTCCTCTGACTCCTAAATGACCCTGTAACTAGCAAGACTAGGCTGGTTACTTCTCATTTCTGGCCAATAAGTTTATCCACACGGACTAGAGAGAGGATATCAGACACCAGGGCCTTTGGGCCTCCTAGCAGCTGTAGACATTCATAGCCCGGGGCCGGGGTGCGCTGCCTTGCTGCCCGGTAGGCTATCTATCCAGTCATCGAAGCAAAATGAGAAGTTTAAATTTAGTTCTGAAGCGTGGCTCTTAAGATTTCCATCGCAAGTGACATCACCGATTGAAAATTTATTAATACCAGATTAACGCCAGGCTTTGGGGAGGAGTCATGAGTGAGGGGAGTCTTTGTCTTTTCTGAACTCGGAGCTCAGAGGGGAGTCGGACAGCTACTCCATGAGACAGAGTGAGAGAGGCTTCCGGTGTGGGTGTCAGCAGAGGGGCTGCGGGGCCCGGGGCGGAGCCGTAGGGCTCGGACGGTGGCTGTGGACAAGGGCACCTCTGTGGCCTGCCGAGGAGAGACTGAGGAAGGCGTGGCTTCCGCTGGCTCTGCAGCAAGAATGCCTGGACCAGCAGCTTCAAGACTAATTAAGTGAAAAATGATGCAATTGATTTGTTTGCTCCTAGCCGAATAGAGCTTGGTCAGCATGAAAAACCAATGCGTTTAAAATGTCTCCACTTCGAGCCTGCGAGATGACTTCAGCATCGTCTCCAGCTGTGCATGCTGATGTTAAAAGGCTGTGTTATTTCAATATCTGAAAAGCATATGGCTTCCCCTGGACAAGTGGAGTTGCACACACCAAAAGAGTAGTGAGATGGCTCCGGGGTTGAGGAGAAGGCGGGATGTTGAAAAGGTGTTGGGGTGGCTTCGTGGTCATCCTGGTCATGCCAAGGGGGACTAGTTGGAACGGGAAACGAGAGGCCCAACCCAGGAATGGAGGTTTCTGATGTTAAGTGATGTGGAGAGAGGCAGGAAAAGCCTTTCTGAGAAGCAGTGGGACTCATGTTCTTATTTTGTTTTTGGTAAATCTTCAGCACAAAAATTAGACGTCAACTCTTTATTACTAGGTTCAGGCGTTTAATGTAAGTAGTTTGCTGAATCCAAACAGCTTGCTACCTAATCCTGCATTTGAACTTATTTTCAACAGCTGTTTGGAGTGGCAACAGTGTGCTAATCCCGGGGTGTGCACTGTACATGCACTGTATTTCCGTCTGTGCAGCAGGAATATGGACACAGCAGCCCAGGCCCAACATTCCCAGTGGGTCAAGGAAAGACTTGATGATCTGGAAGGATAAATAGCAGGACAAATGATGTGTTAGGGGCAGGAAGAAAATTATGTATGTATGTATATATGTTTTTTTGAAACAGTTTATGTAGTTCAGGCTGACCTCAAACTCACTGTTTCTTAGGCTGGCCTTGAGCTCACAGCAGTCCTCCTGCTTCAGCCCCTCAAGTGCTGGGATTATATACATGCACCACTGTACCTGATGCTAGGAAGGGACTCATTGGTAGAGGGGAAGGAATGGGCAAAGGCACAGAGATGTAGTTGTATGTGATGTGTCCAGGATATGTGGTAAGATAGCAAAAAATGTGGACTCTGGGGTCACCTTATGATCAGATTCTGGATTTTTAATTCCATGACGCTGGGCCAGTTACTTAGCTTACTCTGCCTTAGTTTCCTCATTTTAAAAGTGTAATTATTAATAATACTTGTATGGTTGCCCTGAAAATTAATAATAATACCTATAAATTACTTAAGACAGTACCTGGCCCATGCTACTATTAATAATTTGGTAGTTATTATAATAGTTGGGAGTTTAAGAAATATTTGGAAGTTTAAGAAAAAAGAGAGAGATGGGGTGAATAGATAGTATCTTTTTAAAAAAAATTACTGCTTTTCCTTTAAAGTGTTAATGGGTGTCAATTAATATAGGAGATAAGGCTCCTAAGACTGGGCAATACTTTAGTAAAGATATAGATATTAAATTAACTGACTGGAGGAAGAAATTTGAACTCCTCTAGCAATGGTGAAACTTACGCTTTAATCCTGGGCATTTCAGCCCATGCTCTGGAGCGAATTGATTAGTACTCAAACTGGCACATTTCAACAGCTGGATCAAGCAGCGTATTTTCTCTACAGAACAATTCCTCACTTTCCCTGATTTCGAGACCAAGGCTTGTCTCATAAACTGGAGACGACTTCTGCCTGGGCAGAGGACCGTGCACCAGGCCCCCCGAGGGTTCCTTTCAGTCCCCCCTCCCCCAGGTCCCCTTGTTAATGGCTTTGCTCTGGGGAAAGCCCGGTCCAGTGGAGGCTCCAAGGCTTCTAATAATGAAAACACCTGGAATGAGCTGTTATTCACCCATCTGACTCACACATTAGTCTCCTTTTGGTCATCCTGTTCATCAGGCTTATGAACAAACAGTTTCTACGTTTTGGGGGGAATGAGAAGATGAAGATTGGGGGATTTCTCCACCTCTTTCTTTCTCGCCACCCCGCCCATTCTAGACCGATGAGTCTGGAGCTGCGTCCCTGGTGAGAGGTGTCCAACACATTGGGTGGCACCGCAGTGAATTAAAGAATTATACGGTGTGTCAAACTCCTGCTCTGCGCCATAGTCTCACCTAGGCACTATGAGGAATAGAGTAGCCACTGATTTATTGAATACTGTGTTTCTGTGTGTGTGTGTGTGTGTGTGTGTGTGTGCACATGTGCATGCACGAGTGTCCCCAAAATACACCGTAAGTGCATATTTTTATTTAGTCTTCACCACAAGTCTATGGGGTAGACATTGTTATGCCAATTTGGCTGATAAGCAAATTGATGTTCACAGATTTAATGTGTTTGTGGTTACTTAGGCAGAGGTATGAGCAGAACTTGAAAACAAATCCTTCTGTCTCTCAAAGACTCCTTCCTCCACATTCAGCTCCTATCTCCCTGATGCTCCAGGAACATGAGACCTGGTCCTTGTCCACAAATGATATGTTGTGTAGGTTTTTATGGACTCTTTTTTAGAGCAAATATCCATAGGTTAAAATCAGCTAGCATCTTGATCTTGGATATGTAGCCTTCAGAACTGTTAGAAAATAAATTTCTGTCATTAAAGAATTTTAGTTGGGATAGCCAGAGTTAACTGGTGCGTCACGCAAGGCCCTGAGCACAGGACCTAATATCCAGCAGGCTTGTGTGCAGAGATCACAGCACAGTTAACACAGGAGAGCTTGCGAGCATCCTTTGTAGTCCTAGGTGCTGACTCTGCTCCTCCATCAGATGTGATGACACACTAAGCTATATGTGTTCATCCTTAAACAGAGGCAGAATTCAAATAGTACAGAAATACTGCAGCTGAAAGGTAAGTCTTGGCTGAGGAGACATTGCACATCCTTTTATGCATCCGGTGCATGTGCAGTGTAGAAAGCCAAATGCCTTTCTTCTTATTGCACCCTAGGTGTTTTAGGATGTAGGTTGGAAACATTCCCAGAAAGTCCAAGCACCGATCAGGTATCCCTTTTTGGAACAGATGCCCATCTCTTCCTAGGGAGTTGGTGTTGAAAGGGCAGGGAACCTGTTTTCCTATTTATCTCTCAAGGAGGGCCGCTGAGGCTGCTTGCAAGAACAACTGACACCGTGCTGTGTCACTCACAAGAAGCATCGAGGTCTTGGGCAGCTATTTTAGCTATGTTACTACCTTTCTCCTTTTCCTGGCATAGCAAGAAGGAAGCAGGCCTGGATTCTCAGGTCTCTATGGGGTTCTGATTGTGTAGATGGAGAGATGTGGCTTAGAAACATGTGCAGCACAGTGAAACAAGGATGGACGGGCCTGCTGCTCAGGGCAGATGACAGAAAGAGACAGATGGACTCGTGGGAGCATTTGCATAGACTTCTATAGATTTCTCCCAATTTAATTGTCACCAAATGACAGGAGGTAGAAAGTAGGTGGTTGTGCATGTTACAGATGATGAAGGCCTTTGGAGAGGTAAAGGGACTTTGCAAGGGTATTCTTGTGGATATTTGACCCCAGTACTTACCCCCTGGGCATCTTAACAACAAATGAGAAGGCTTAGGGGTGGGGAAGAATGTATTTATTAATAAAAGAGCTGCCCTGACTAGGTTGTTTTACAACAAGAATACAAGGCCAATGAGGAAAGTGCCAGACTATCATGTATTAATTGTAGAGGACAAGGAGCCTGACATTGAATAGGATAGTAGAAGTTCTAGTTCTAAGAAGGAAGAAAAAAGGCTTTGTTACAAAAATACTTTAGACACACATCTAGTAATGTGCAGGATACAGAGGATGAATAAAGAAACATCAGCACTGAAACACGAAGTAATATGGTGGGATGACCTTTGAGAACTCTTGCACCACGGGATCTGGCTGAGGAGCGGAAGTGTGGAGGTGGATGCCTCTTACCAGGGAGCTAAGAAACCACACAGATGGGACCCAGATGCTCCACCTGCTGAAAGGTCACGTATAAGAGATGGGAAGACGGCCAAATAAACAGGGAAATATGAGAGGTACAGATGTTCATGATAGTATCAGTATGTGTAAAGTTCAGGATGAGCTTCAGTCTGTAAGAATTGTTATAAACTTTAAAAATCATTTTGAAGTTACCTTTAAAACAAGAAGCTGAAATGAGGTTGGAATGATTGGCCCAGGGTGTAGGGTACATGGGATATTGGTCACAGATGACAGAGAGGGAGGGCAGTTGCCTCTGAGTTTTCTCGGAAGCAGAATGAACTTGACACCAGAACGGTTAGTCTAAGGTAGGTAAGGCAGCAGTGTAGAAGCTCTAAATGAGCCCAAACCCAAACAAGTTACTGTGGGCAGAGTGGGAATAAATCATAGATGTGATCACAGAAAGGCTGTTCTGAATGCCAAAGAATCACAGAGAGTAAAGTAGGCTCACTCCCTGCGCCCTCTTAAAAAAAAAGATAAGCTTCCAAGGCCCACCACCGAGACATGACAAAATTCCAGAGAAAATATGAGAAGCAGGCCTAGCAGAAGAAATGGTGTCTCTTTGGAACTGGGATGAGTTCATGAAAAATGGGTTCGGGTAACCCCACAATCTCTTTTTTGTGGGGAGAGGGAACTAGACTGGTAGATGAGGGAGTTGATATAGGCTGAGAGGTCAAGGCTATTCCGCAGAATGAATTTGTGAATCATAAGGACTGTGGTTTGGGTGATATATCAGGAGCCACATTGCTGATGTGCATTTCCAGAGAGTCTTGCTGCAGGGCCTGACATAGCCATGATTTCTCAAAATCCCCGAGAGCAGCACTCTTTTTCTCATGTGCGTTCTGAACAAACTGAGAGAGAAGACAAAAGAATAAGCAGATGAGAGCTGAGATGTGAACTTCATAACGACAGAGGGCAAATGGGAGGATTTAATTCCAAGTGGGACCCAACTAGATCCTTCAACTAGATCAACTCTTGGCCACAGGCATCATGGATGGATCCTGGGAGAAGAAGACGGATCCTGAACCAGAGCTCAGGTTCCCTGTGATTGGTGCCCTCCCAACGAAGATAAAGAAGGCACTGAGAAGAAGAAGATGAGATTAGAAGCAAGAATGGAGAACAAAGGAAGATTATGCAAACTGGTGAAAGAGACAGGAAGGAAACAGAGAAGGAAGAAATAAAAACAAGAACAGAATAGAACAAAAACAGAAAAACTTAATGTTTACATTCCTAAAAACAAGAACAGTCAGAAAAAAAGAGAACAAAATGAAACAAAAAGAGAAAAGAAGAAAAAAAAATCTCTGATGTCGCTGGTAGAGTGGGCAGCCGGCCCAGATCTGTGTTGACTAATTTCAGCAATCTGGCCGTAGACTCACGGTGGGGTAGTCGATAATCCCAGCAAGCCTGCACCTTTCGTTCCACTGAAGTGCAGGTTGATCTGGCTGTGAGATGGGAACCCAGTTTGTTCAGCCCGCAACACTCTGTATTCCTTCTCCCAGTTTGAACTTGGCTCCTTGACCTCCTGACAGTTTGAATTTGGCTCTGCCTCACCCCAGCAATGGGAACCATTAGAGGGAGCCAGGCCACAGTGGCACTGAGTTTGGAGTGTGGTTGGCTACTCTCCAAGATGGCTATCGGTCCATCACCCTCTCCTGGAAGGGGCGTCTGAACCTGAATAACTCGCTAGCCACTGCAGTCTGCTGTATCCATAGCTACGGGGTACTGGTGCATTTCTCCATGGGGGCTCTTGGGTCGCCAGTAGTCATCCTGCCTGTGCAGGTTCCAGCTGTCCCTCCCACATAGTGGGTCAGGGCTCAGGGGGAAAGCACCACTTGCCACTTCATTCTTCTGCATTGAAGTTTCTCTCTTTGCTCTCCCAGCAGGCTTTACTTCTCACTCCAGAACCCTGGTGGGCCCCAGAGACCCACATCCCTCCTTTTCTCCCTCATGGTGCATCTCATACTCCAGTGTCTGAAGGTGCAACTTTTTTTTAAGAGAGCAGGAGCTGGAAATCCCCCAACTTGGATGTCATTCTTTAATATGGCACCAACTGCTCCTCACTGTTACTTCTGCTTTCTTGTCTGGTTCCTTCACTGGTAATTTCCTTTACTTGTTTCCTGGCCCATTGAGAGTTCTCCCTACATATAGAATAAGATTATTTTCCAGGAAATATTTGTTTTGATCCGATTTACTTTCCATCCTTGGAAAATCCTGGTTGCTCCCATTGAGTATATTGTACTTATCTCTTTTGAAAGAAGAGAAACAGCCTAAACAAAGGAGTCCCTGGTCAGCTTTCCTTCAAAGTAGAATTTTGATTCAAAGTGGACGTTAAGTCCACAGGAGAGATAGCAATCTGAAAATGATTTGCAAGACAGTCTGGCACCCGGAGGAAAAAATGTTCTCATTTATTTTGCAAGCTGAGTACTTTTTGACGAGGACATTTTTTTTCCTGAGTTCATAGTGTCAGAGATTCTGGACTGGGCAGGTTATCTTGATTGATTGAATGAGGCACTTTGCTAAGACTAAGGTAGAATTTTACGTTTTCTTGTGTTTCACCTGATGGGGATAAAAAGAAAACAAAACTATACCTTTGCTCCAAGGTCTAGTTACATGTCGTGGACAGGTCCAAGTTGGAATTTTGGCTCTGTGGTATGACCTTGGGCAATCTGCTTAACCTTGGTGAGTCTTTGTGTCATCAGTTATAAAGTGGTGATGAGAGACTCTCTTAGGTGAACACTCATCCCTGGCTTCTTCATTGGCACCACCTGCTTAGATCTATAGCTGTGGCTGCCATATAAATCCAGCCTTAAGCTGCCATTTTAGGGCATTGTTTAGCTTTTTGTTTGTCTTCTTCAAGTAGTCTTATGAGGAGAGTCCCCTGTACCGCTCACCCTCTTGGTGGGACCCCTCCATTATCTCGGCTGGCCCAATGGGATCTTGTAATCTTACCTAGCCTGTCTTCCTGGTTGTGGCTGATACCCTCATGGCATTCCATGTCTGCGGGCCCAGAGCCCATCCAACCCCTGGGCCATGGTGAGCCAGCCTTTCAAATTGCCCAGCCTTGGCCTTTGTAGGGAGGGGGAAGATTGGATGACTCACAGGATTATCTGGAAGAGTAAATAGGATTCAAGAAAGTGTCCAGCCCTGTAATTAGCACACAATGAGCACTGGGGAGTGCTGGTTCCCATCCTTTTATAGCACATTTTCAGTGAAGAGAAAAAACGGGCTCTTCTCATTTGAAATTCAACATGTCAAGAAAATAAGAAAGGAGTTGGTGTGGGAAAGGGGCCAGAGAAGCAGGTTGCTTTCCTCTTTATCTTAGTGAACTTTGCCTCATAATAGCTACTTGCCCACTCTGTGCTTAGTCACTTAATCCACAGTCACCTCCGTTAGTCACTACTCCTGGCTAATTCTTCTCACAAGGATGATTCCTTTTGTCTATTTTTAAATCCAAACCTAGTGCCATTGGAAAATTTAAGTTGAATCCCAGCAAAGAAAAGAAAGTAGGGCTTGCAGGAGAAAGGAGGTCTCAGCATCAAGTGGACCCAGCAGAAGAAAAACTGAAGGCAAAGGTGATGCTCTATTGGGTAGGGGATGAAGTAGACATCAAGGAAGCAGGGCTGATTTGGTTCTGAAGAGTCGAGCAGGGCAAACTACTGGCTTTGACGTGAGCAAAGGAGGGATCTGATGTAAGGACCTCAGGCTAACCTAAGTGGGTTGTGCAGTCTTCAGGGCAGGCTCACATAGTATGTCTGCAAAATAGATGCTGAAAGACATGCTAGGGTTTCTAGGAAATGCCAAGGATCATGCTAATGCTGACTCCTCTTAGCATATTAAAGCGAATCAGGCTGGGCTGGCTTTGTGGGTGAGACCTATATAGGTATACAGGGCCTTTCTGCAGGAGGAAGGAGGCACTTAGTTTAATGCTCTCTTGCCACCATCTTGAGATTTTTAGTAATTTTATCTTTTGATTGGTGCTTTGTAAGACAGCCTAATGGCACACTGGTAAGTATGGTCAGGGGGATGTGCCAGGAGGCACATGTATGAAGGAAAGTAGATCCAGGTAGGCCCAGGTAGGCTGCTCAATGCAGCAGGCAGTGTGTGTGCTGAACCCTGGGCCTAGGCACCCCACACACCTGCCTGGAGCAGTCTGGGGTGTTGGAGAGCCCTCCCTCCTGAGGGGCTGGCTGAGCCAGGACCTATGCCCAGGTTGGTGATGGTGTTGGGCAGAAATAGCACAAACAGCGGTGGTAGTGAGTGGCGATGCATGGGACAAGGAGGGACATAGGAGGGCGGTGATGGGTCTGGGTGGAGTCTGTCTCTGTGTCGTCTGCCCAGGTGGGAACTCTCCAGCCTGCGCTTGGAACAGGAGCTTTGGTGATGGAGAATGACTGTCAGCAAATCATTGCAAAATAAAGGCGTACACATAGATACTGCAAGAAAGCAAGAGAGTTACGATTCATCAAACAGTTTAGAATTTCTGAATCTGAAAATGGCTGTAACATTACTCAAACAATCCCCCAGGTCTAGAAACAGAAATTAAAGATCATCAGTTTTAGTAGAAAAGAACTATTTTTATATAATGCTCTGGATGAACTAATTATTCATGAGGAATAAAATTAATTTTCCCTTGTTATAGAAGATGTGGCCATAAAATGCCTGTACAGATGTTTTGAATGAAACCTTGAATGTAAACAATGATACCACTTTTGGTTTCTTTGTATGTCTTCCATGAGTTACAGGAAATCTCATAGGAAATGTTAAAATGCCATTGTAAAAATGTACATTCAAATCCAGGCTTGTACAAAAGTAAATTGTATGAGGAGTTAAATATCTTTAGAAAAAAATATTTTGCAAGGATCCTCAGCCTTCAGGCCAGGGGTGTAGCTCAGTGGTGCTGTGCTTGCCTCACAAGCACAGGCTCCTAGGTTTGATCCCTGGCACCACAAAACAAATAAACAAAAAGAACGATCAGCTCTTGATGTATTAAAATTTACATCTTGAAATAATTTATCAGTAAGTTATCCCAATGTTGTCAAAACCTATAAAAGGCTCTCTTAACGGTTTCACACACAGTAGCATCAACAGAAAAATCCTTCTCCAAGTTAGAAACTACCCAAAACTATTTATGATCTTGCATATGCCAAGAATGAGATGTCACTTTCAATTATATCAACTGAAAATAAAGTTACTCACATTTATGAAAAAATGTCCAACTTCAATAGCTGTTGGAGAAATAAATGCAAATCAGAATCACAGGGGGTAGCATCTCATTTCAGCTAGAATGATTATTACCAAAATGAGAAAAAAAATAACAAGCCACTGCAAGGATGTGGCAAATAGGAAACTCTTTTGTATGTTAATAGAAATATCAGTTAGCATAGCAATTATGGAGATCCATATAAAGGTTCCTCAAAAAACTAAAAATAGATCTGCTACTCTAGATCTGGGTATATACCCAAAGGAAAAGATATCATATTACCAAAGAGTTTCCTGCATGTCCATATTTATTTTTTTGTTTTTATTTTTATTTTTGTGGTACTGGTGATCAAACTCGGGCCTTTGTGTGTCCAAGGTTGGCATGGTACCACTTGAGCTAAATCCCCAGCCTCCACGTTTATTTTTACATAATTCACAATAGCTTAAGATAACAGAAATTAGATGCCCATGAATGAGGAAATAGACAAATCAATTGTGGTATGTCCACAATGGAATATTATTTAGCCATACAAAGAATGATATCTGATTATTTGTATCAAAATGAATAAAATTAGAGCACATTATGTTAGAGGAAATATCACACACAGAAAAATGAATACTGCGTGCTCTTATGGATGTGGAAACACATTGATATGAATGTAGAATAGTGGTTACTATAGGCTGGGAAGGGTAGAGGGGAGAAAGAATAGAGGGAGGTTAGATAATGTGTGTCAAAGCAGTTAGAAGTAAGTTCTAGCATTCTACAGCACTGCAGTGTGATTATACCTTCATAATAACTTACATATTTTATGAATAATTAGAAGAGAGGACCTTGAAGTCTCCAGACATAGAGTAATGATAAGAAGATGGAAACACAAATTTCTCTAATTTTGTTATCATATATTGTATAATCTATATCACATTGTATCCCACAATATGAGTAGTTATGGGTTAATCAAAAATTTTAAAATTGAAGGAGAGGGAAATGCCAACTACTCTGTATCAGTACACATTGCATACAGGGACCAGATTATCATATTGTACATCACAAAGGTCCATTCACTTGGTTTCATATAGGAGTTTTGGTTTATCCTCAGAACACTTATTTCGGGATGTGAACAGCTCTCATAACATCAGGGTATAGTGTCAGAGGAAACTGGGAGATGTTAGGTTGAACAAAAAACAGACAGGTTTTGCTTATTTTTAACCAAAGAAAAATAAACATTTTTAGCATCCTGATGTTTCCTAGACGGATGTCTGCCCATCAGAACTCTTTTCCAGCACGGCCCCATGCAACTTCCAACAGGACCATACCAACATTGTATCAAATTCACAAAGGAGCAATTGAAAATCCCCATCGGTACCTTCAGCCAACAACCATACCTGGAAAGCTTGACACCTTCAGCCAACAGCCTTACCTGGAAAACTTGCTTTGGAATCCACACGGAAGAGTCAAGAATCCAGAATTGGGTTCAGGATAAAAGAGCTAGACATCCACTCCAGAAAAGACCAGGAACCTGAGGAGGTTTCAGAGTCAAGCCAAGGGCTCTGAAGAGGTCACCTTCACTAACAGCCTCAAAGAACAGAAGGCAAACAGAGTCCCTTCTTTATACCAGCTCTCAATCTCACTATCTCACAGAGGAACTCAAGAACAACCCTTACCTGGGCATCGATTCCAGAGAACAACTTGCTAAAGAAATTGGGGCCTCAGAGTCAAGAGTCCAAGTTTTAAACTCAATATAGTATCTGCCTAGAAAGAGAATCTGATAAGTGCTCAGGACAAGACGAGGTCCCAGATCTCCAAGACGACATTTCAACATATAGAAGATTCCAACTTCATCACTCTCTCTTTCTCTCGAGCAAGGACACGGTATGCACAGAGACGCATTCTGTGTAGCTGGTATCATCAACCTGGGCCATACACGTCTCTTCCTGGGAATTCATCCCTCTGCGGAAGCTGCAGCCTAAGCCTTCTGGAGATGATGGAAGGACACAGGAAGCAGAGGCGAGTTTTCAGGGACCACCAGGCTGGCTCCCAAGCTCAGGAGCCTTTGAAACAATGACAATGAACTTAGTAATGATCACTTTTTAGTCATTGTCATAATGACTGATTCAGGCAAAAATCACCTCAAATAATGTCTTCTGTTGTGCTGGTTTTTAAAATGGACACATAAACATTGCACGTATTATGGGATACTATGTGATTGATATATATATATGTATATATATGTATGTATGTACATTGTGTAATGTTCTAATCAAGGTAAGTACATTATTTCCTCATTTATCATTCATAGCTGCGAAAACATTCGGTATCCTTTCTTCTAGCTTTTTTTTGAAATACACGATGCATTATCATTGTCTATAACCATCCTGCCATGCAATAGAACACCAGAATTTTTTCTCATATCTAACTGTAACTTAGTATGCATGGACCAGCTTTACCCCCAGTCTCCCCAGGTTCTGGTAACCCCTGTTCTTTTTAAAAAATTATTTACAAGCACATATTTGAGATACATCATCATTACTTTTATTGAGGATAGTTTGTTCATGTACAAGACACATCTAAATTCTTTTTTTTTTTTTTTTTTTTGAGACAGGGTCTCACTTTGTAGTTCCAGCTGGCTTTGAGCTCACTATGTAGTCCAGGCAAGCCTCGAACTCAGCAATCCTCCTGTCTCTGCCTCCTGAGTGCTGGGATTACAGGTGTGAGCCACCATGCCCAGCACTGTGGTATGCGGTATTGATTGCTGGTGGGCGTGAGTCTCCACGCCCAGCATTGTATGTGGTTACCGGGGATCAAACTCAGGACCTTGCGCTTGTGAGGCAGGCGCCGGAACCCCTGAGCTAATCCTCCGGGCCCTAAATTCTTTTTTTGCATGTGTGTCCTGCCTCCCTCATCTCTTGGTTCCCTCTCCTTTTTAGTAGATGTGCCTCTTTATTCTCTTTTATCTTTTATTTTAATCTAACTTTATTTATACTTTAGGTTTCTCATTTGAAGGAATCCAGGCAATATTTCAGCCTGTGGGCTTGATTTATTTCACTTAACATTATGTTTTCAAGGTGCATCCATCCTACAAAAGATTCAAATTTATGTTTTTTTATAGCAGAGTACTACTCATTGTGCATAAATACCACTTTTATTATCCATTCATCTGTTGATGAAAATATAGGCTGCATTTGAGATTTGGTTATTACAAATTATGCCTCTACTGAGATTACTATGCATGTATCAATGTAACACAGGATGTCTTTAACTCTTTGAAGAAAATACTTAGTAGTGGAATAGCTGGGTTGCATGGAATTTCTGATGTTAGTTGCCTCTAATGTCTGAATAAGGACAAAATCACCTAATAATACATGTCGCAGAGGTATATGGACACTTATTCAAAGTATATAATATTCAAAGTATATAGTTTCGAGGTGTATTTTTTTTTTTTGTACCAGAGACTGAACTCAGGACCTTGCACTCGCCAGGCAAGTGTGGTGCCACTGATCTACATTACCAGTCCTAATTTTGAGTTTTGATGTGTGTGTGTATGTATAATATTATATTATATTACACATTATATAATACTATATAATATAATTATTATATCATTATTTATGATATATTATGACATTACTATATTATTTATTATATAATTATATTCTATTATATACATTATATATGTATATGCATATGTATATGTACATATACATATACAGGTATATACATATACACACATACATATATGTATACGTACATATATACATATATACATATGTATGCACACATATATGCATACATACATACACACATACATATATATATACATACATATGCATACATACACACATATGGTCTTGCAATGATCACTGCACTAGAGATCTTGAATATATGCATTAAAAACCATCCTGGGGCCAGAGATTTAGCTCAGTGGTTCTGGCACCTGCCTCGCAAGCGCAAGGTCCTGAGTTCGATCCCTAGTAACCACATACAATGCTGGGTGTGGTGACTCACGCCCACCGGCGATCAGTACCACATACCACAGTGCCGGGCATGGTGGCTCATGCCTGTCATCCCAGTACTCGGGAGGCAGAGGCAGGAGGATTGCTGAGTTCGAGGCTTGCCTGGGCTACACAGTGAGTTCAAGGCCAGCCTGAACTACAAAGTGAGACCCTGTCTCAAAAAAAACAAAACAAAACAAAAAAACCCCAAACGATCCTGAAGTGCACTGTGACTGTCCAAGTGAAGCACTTACTGTGTAGTATTTTCTCAGGTTGACGCTCATGGGATCTTTATCAGGTAGATGATGCTTTTCAGATCCTGCCTGAGAACTGCTTACCTACTGCCCCCTCCCAGCTTCTTCCTGGTGGATCTCTAGCAAATGAGTAAAAACTGTTGTCCCAGTGCTTCCAGTCCAGACTCTCCAGCTGGAGCCTAAGACCATGTTTTGATGACTGAGCCAGAAGGTATGGTATGAGGCATGAGCGTGGACCCTGGAACTGGACTCCTCTCCTCTCCTTCTTTGCAGTGTGATACCCATCAATCACCCAATCCCTCGGAGTCAGCTGGCCTCTCTCAGAGGCCAATAAAATGCTAATAAAATGTGCATTATTATTGCAAGTCTTATTGGAGACTTAAGTAGAAATGTGTGTGGTGTAGCTGAGTATGAGTGAGGGTCGGATCTCAAATTTCTGCTCTTGGCCTATTTCGACTCCTAACTTCTTGAGAATATGTCCATGTATGGAGTCATTAATTCAGGTGAACTCTTTCAAGGAAACCAACTTAGAAAATAGGTCTAATTTATGCTATTCTGTTCGAAGCTGGAGTTGGAGGCTGAGTACAGGAACATTTTCTATAAGCTCAACTTTTAAGTTTTTGTTCTTATAATTTTAATTTAATTGTGGTAGAACACATAATGTGAGATTTCCCCTCTTAAAGGTTTTAAAAGTGTACAATCGTTTTTTAGCTACAGCTACAATCCTTTTTGGCAGATTTCTAGAATTTAATTCATCTAACAAAGCTGAAATTACTGAATTCAACTTCTAAATCCAATTTTATAGTCAATAGTTCCAATTTGAGATCCAATAGGGATCTGAAAGAGAAGTTCTGGAATTCTTGTCCCTAAAGCTTATTTTCCTCCAATCTTTTTCATAAAATGGCCCCAGTCAGTACCACCCTCGAGCCCTCATCTTCCCATCGTGGCACCCATGTGCCGCCAACTTGTCAGGTCAAGCCCAAGTCCATGTGTGTCTCAGCAGCGTCACGATTTCCTTACTTCAACCCGCAGTTACAGCTGATGTGGGAAGCCGAGGCCCACTCCCATTTCTCTGACCTCCCTTTTGTTCCAGACAAATCTCCACTGCGAGTTCTTGACTCTGACCTTAAAGGGCCATCGAGCTGAAGCATGTGTCCCCCTTGCCTCCTCACAGCAACCAGAACCAAGGACAGGTGGGAATTGTTGCCTAAATACCTGGCTCCCCTGCCTGCCCTGCAGGTGAGACTTGTCCAAGGTGTTTGAATGCAGTATTTTCCTGAGTTTCTCTGCAGGATTAGCTGCAGGCACTCTCCACAGCAGCTGGGTTAGTAACATGGCCATTCTGTTTCACTTCTGCACGCTTCAGCCAAAGTGTTCCCTGCCTCTCCTCAGTACACTAACTGCGCTCAAATTCTTGTCTTAGTTTGCTGCTGGGAATTCAAACTAAGACTCCAGTTACTGAAATAGCCTCTTATTGCCCTACAAATCTTTCCCTGCACGTTAGCCAGACTGAAATTCTAAAAATGTAAACTAGATCATGTCTCCTTTGCTTATAAGCTTCTGCTCACGTCCCATTCTGCTGAAGTTAATATCCCAATTCCCGAGACAGCTCCGTACAGCCTCACACTATTCTTTCTCTCGTTCACTCAACCGTGACACGCTCAATTATTGTCTGCGTCTTGAGTTTAGCAACTTGTTCCTGCCTAAGGCCAGCTGTACTTGTTCCACCTGCCCGGAACACTCTGACTCCAGAACTTCAGGGGCTCTTTTGCAATTCCAGCCACAGATCCAACATTGCCTCCTTTGAGAAGTCACTCGAAAGGAGCTGACACTTCTATTACAACTCTTTGGATTGTACTGACCTTTGTGTATTTATTTCCTATTCTCCTCTTCCTCCTCCTGGGCCTTTGCTATTAGCATACGAACCTTGTGTGTTTCACTGTCATTTAGTTCCCAGTATCTAAAGCACCTCTTAGGACTTAGCAGGAGCTGTATTTACTGAATAAGTGAGTCTATTGTATAATAGTTCATTTATCCTCAGGTCAAATGCTGATCTGCTCATTACTGATTATTTTAATAATGAATAACTTAATTATCACAGTTGCATCTATTAAATTTAAGCATTAACATTTATATAACTAGTGATTATTTTAGTCATTAACAATAATTTAAATAATTAAACCAGGTGTGGAGGTGCCTGCCTGTAATCTCACCCCTCCGGTGGCTGAGGCAGGAGGACCACAGGTTCAAGGAGGGCCACACTGGATCACCTCAGTGACTTAGCAAGACCCTGTCTCAAAGTAAAAAAGGGCTGCGGATATAGGTCTGTGTGAACGCTCTGGATTCAATTCTCAGTGCCAGAGATTATGATCATGTATTTTATTTGAAATTTAATTAAGAGTAAAATTCCCACAAATAATAAAGAGACTCGTTCCATTCAAAGGCTGAGTATGGGGATGTGCCAGATATTGTACTGGGCACTGAAGATTCAGGATGAATGAGATAACATCTGTTCTCCTGGAGAAACTTGTAACAATAGAGAATGGAACACTGAGACAGGAGGGGCCTCTGTATGTGACAGAGGACGTTGACTGCCTGAGGGTGTTTCTCAGTTTGGCCGCTCTGTGGTGGCTAAGCCCTGTGACCCTTGTTTAGGTGAGGGGCCCAAAGCCTAAAGAGGTAAAGCATCTTCCCAGAGCTCACAGAAATCTCTAGTGACAGTGCTGTGACTGTAATGAGCTTGGGGACTCTAGAGGTTCGGGGCATTTTCACCATCTCCTCCAGGGTCTCCTGACTGGGCAAAGATGCCCTTCGCGTGCTTATGGGTAAGAAAGGAAGCCAGTCGCCAGCACCGGAGGATTGTCATTCACACGGGAGCCCTGTGGGTGGCTCAACCAGGAGATCCTGCTAGCTGCTGCGGCTGGCCCCGACTTACAAGGCCACTGTGGGCGGCACCTGGAGTTTTGAAAAGCAAATTTACTATTGGGAGTAAGTATTTGAGACAGGTAAATAGATGCTATGTTTTAATATATGGATAGGTGAAGCCATTAACGAAACTCGCTGGTTGTCTCTTAATACACCTTGGTGTCTGGTGTAGCAAGTTGAGTCTTTGACATCTATTAAGAGAATCATCCTGTTTGGGGCAAAGGTGCATTCAATGGCAAATGGAGGAGGGAGGTTAACAGATGTCTTCTGAGTTATAAATAATAGATTCATTTTTGTTTTATAAGGTTATATCAGTGATTCAGGATTGGTCTTTCTACCGATTGCTTAGATAAAGCCTTACCATGTTTAGGCCAAGAAATCAGTATGTTTGTGAATCATGTGATATGTGTGCAGGGCAGAGACGAAGGAAGAAGGGTGGAGAAGGTAAATGGAGTGGTGTGGAGCTGGAACGTCAGGCTGGGCGAGGGAAGGTCACTCCCCTTGCGAGGGGTAGAACTTGCTGTGTCAGCAGGCCCCGTGCTTCTCTCTTGATTTATCACCATGAACCTCACCTGAAAGAAAGACCCTGGGCTCATTTTGGCATCAAAGGATGACGTTTCGCTTTTGTTAAGTATTATCAAATATTTATTAGTATTAAGAAGTTCAGAGTCCAAGTTCTGGTGACCTCAGAGGACTAAATCTAGTTCAACTCTCTGGAGCCCAGAGTGGGCCAAGAGCTTCCTCCAAGTCCCTCAGAGCCAGGCCTTGATCTGGCATTCCTGGGCGGCACCCTCTGCCGTCAGCCTCTTTGCTTTCAACCCTTGTCTGACTTCAGCTGGCTTCGGGGAGCGCGGGGACTTGCAGCCCTGTGCAGTTCCCAGGGAGCCAGGGTGAGTTCCTCGCTTAGATCTCCCGCTGTAACTGGATGTGGGCGGCAGAGGATCCACTTACAGCAGGCAGCACACAGTGGATGAAGTGTGCTGTGTGGTGGGTCTTAAGGCAGTTCCGCCCTGTACTGCCACGGGCTGAGTTCTTGCCAAAAGCATTAGTTTCTCAAGAGACTCCTTGCTCAATACTTGGGGGATAAAAGGAACTGTGTTACCTTGTTGGTGGGAACATAAGCCACTCTGAAAGCAGTAGCGAGATCCCTCAAAAAGCTGAAACTAGAAATTCTGTACAATCTGATATTGGGAAATAAATGTTTAGTGCATAAAGATATTATAGGTATCATCGTGAAAGAGTTTAAGACAAGGTATTACAGGGATACATGCACACTCATGTTTATAGCAGTATAATTCATAATGACCAAATCTTGGAAGTTAGCCGTATGTCCATCAACAGATGAATGAACACAGAAAATGTGGTACACTTATATAACGGAGTACTACTCAGCCACAGAAAGGTTAAAGTTGAGTTATTTCTAGGAAAATGGATTCACCATGAGACCACATGTTAAGTGAAGTAAATCAGTTTAAATATCTCATGGCTTCTCTTATATGAGAAGCCCAAAGTATATTATTTTTATTTTTTTATTTTGAGAGAGTCTTACTAAGTTGCCCAGGCTGGGCTTGATCTTGTGCAGACTCCACCTCACAGAGTGCTAAATTACAGTCATGTGCAATGTGCCTGGCTCCAATCGGCTTTCTTTCTGATATAGTTCTGCCTGGATCTGTCCCCAGATGCGTCCCTCTGTGCTTATTATGAGCTGAGCTGTGTTCCCCCAAATTCACATGTTGAAGCCCTAAATTCTCATGTGACCATATTGTGAATAAGGTTATGGGAGCTCTGCTTCCTCTGTGGCCAGAAGTATGAGGACACAGAGAGTAGCTGTCATTAGCAAGCTGGGAGGAAAGGCCCCTTAGAAAACTAACTCTGCTGATACCTTGATCTTGCATTTCTAGCATTCAAAACTGAGCAGATACATGGCCACTGTTTAAGTCAGGCAGTGTGTGGTACTTCCTTCTGGCAGCCTGAGCAGACTGGCACAGTGCACCCAGCCCATTCTATACTTCCTTTATTGTAACACTCACCACACTGATCACTCTTCGGCCCTAGTGAGCGGAGCATGGAGCCTTGAACCTTGACACATAGTAGTTGATCAGCTGTTAGCTTTTGAGTAAGTGGTGACTGTGGTGTGGAGAGACAGATTGATTCCAGACCTGATGGACATAATCCTTGCATCTATAGATGTGGAGAGAGCCAATAAGCCTCAGAGAGATAATTTCACAGGTACAGAAAGTTTACAAAGCTGTACATAAATCTAATTATCATTAGCTGTACTTGCTAATGACATACCATTTGCAATTTATTCTGTAAATAAAATGATTACATCAAATATGTTTTTATGGGCCGGAGGGTTAGCTCAGTGGTTCCGGCACCTGCCTTGCAAGCGCAAGGACCTGAGTTCGATCCCCGGTTACCACATATAATGCTGGGCGTGGTGGCTCACGCCTGTCATCCCAGCACTCGGGAGGCAGAGACAGGAGGATTGCTAAGTTCGTGGCGGCTTACCTGGGCACCATAGTGAGCTCAGGGCCAGCCTGAACTACAAAGTGAGACCCTGTCTCCAAAAAGCAAAAAAAAAAAAAAAAAAAAAAAAATGTTTTTCTTTTAAAAGACAGATCTTGAACAGTTCGCAAGCAAGCAGCATCCAGAAGTGTTTTGGCCATGGAATTTTGGTTATTTTGATCCTATGAACAAAGCTGTGTATAACGTATGTGCTGAAGGATCTGTAGTATTTCTAACCACATGGATAATCCTAGCAGTGGAGTCAGGTGCTTGGAGTGAGCTTAGCAATTCTACCCTGCACTTCGGGGCAGCGCATGGTGTGGTAACCTGTTCAGCTCTCTAGTCTGGGATCAGTTCCTGTTAGGGCCATAGGGTTCCCCAGCAGGGAGAGGATGGTAGGTTGATGCTGAATGTTTACTTTTCTTCTTAAGTCTTGTGTATCGCCAAGTTCTGCAGCATCTTTGCCACAACCCCACTCTAATGTTCTGTTTTAAAAATTCCAGTAAAATATTGTTCACCCCTTGTTTTGGTCTTTTGTTGCAGGAGGAAACATACCAGTACCAGGTACCTCCAGGCAGCCTTCATGGTTTTATGTACTTTCAAGATTCAGAAGGAAAAGAACTTTAACCTAAATTTCCATACCCAGGCAAACTAATAGTCAAATGTGGGGGTAGAATTATTTTTAGACATGTAAGACTATAATTTATTTTTCATTCATTTTTTCTCAGGCAGTTGCTTAAAAAATGTCTTACATCTAAATGAAAAGACTGAATTAAGAAAGAAAAAGAAATGGAATCCTGGATATGGAAGATCCAACCTAGACATCTTAGTCCCTCCCTTTGTTGGTGGAACAAAATTCCTAACGCCTGCAACTGAGAGGAGGAGAAACTTATTTTGGCTTATTTGTCTGAAGTTTTAGCCCCTATTCAGCAGGCCTAAACAGAGATGCAGGGGAAAGGCCTAGACGGAAGAAAGTGGATTGCATCATGGTGGCCAGGAAGCAGGAAGAGTGAAAGGAGGATCCAGGGAGGGAGATAAATTCCCTCAGAAAACCAAGTCCTTTGTTCCAGGCACCACCTTCCAACACCACACTCAGCCAGTGAATGCACCAGCGCACGGGAGGCCAGCAGTGTTCAGTCAGTAGGCTTAGAATATGGCTTAGGAGACTGGACTAGGACAGGCTTTCTGAGGGTAAAATTTGCAAACATCCAGTGCAATTGCTAATTCATTGATTTTTAGCTTCTTTTTTTAATACAATAGGAGTTCAGGTAAATCCCAGAAATTCATTTTGTACACTTTTTTCCCTTGTCATTTAAATTATACAGTTGCCCTTCCATATCCACTAGAGATTGGTTCCAATATCTCCCATAAATGTTCCAGACCCTTATATAAAATGGTCCAACATTACCTATAATGTATGTGTATCCCCTTGTATTCTTTCAATCACATCTAGATAACTGACAACATGTAATGGAATGTAAATAGTATTCTTTTGTGACTAATGACCCAAAAAATGCCTGCACGTGTTCAGTACAGATTGAATCACTGCAGGCCTCACTGCCCTTCTGATCTGTGATTGGTTGTCAGTGGGTGTGGAAATGGGATACAGAGTGCTGGCGGTGATCTCATTTTCATCGGGATTTCTTCATTAGGTATTTAGATGGTGGACTTCTTAATTCCTAAACATATGGGGCTTCCAGTAATTTTTTTCTTATTGATTTCTGGCTTAATTGCATTGTGGTTAAAGATTCTCAGTGTGATTTCTATCCTTTGAAATTTGTTGAAATTTGCTTTATGACACAGCGTATGGTTAATTTTTAAAAAGCATTCTGAGTGTACTTGACCAGAATGTTTAATTTGCAGCTGCTGAGGCAGTGTTCCGAATGCGTCTATTAGGATAGTTCTGTTACGCATGCTGTTCCGGTTTTCCATGCCTTTGCTGATCTTTGCCCCTTGCCCTACCAGTTTCCAAGAGAGGTGTGTTAAATCTCTAACTGTTTTTATAGATGTATTTATTATCTTAGTGTTGAGTCCGATTTTGCTCCTTCTATTTGGAGACTACATTGTTAAGTGCATAAACATTTCAAAGTGTTATGCCTTCCTGGCAAATTAAGTCATTAATCATAATGAAGTACTCTCTTACTCTCTAATCATGGTATTTGCCTTCAGTGATGGTGGAGCTCATGAGCTTCGTTTTACAGGCAGCATTCGTGTGGCATGACCTTTTCTGTCATTTTACCGTCAACCCCTGCTTCTGTGTGTTCCGTATTCATGACTGGTGGAGAGAACGTAGCTCTGTTTTGCTTTGTGGTCCAGGAGGGGGCTCTTGTCAATTGGAGGGCTGCACCCACTCCCGTGTGAGACAATCGCCAGCCCATTTACATGTAGGTTCTCTCAGCTCTTTTGTTTTTTGTTTATCCCACCTGTCCCTGAGTTCTTTTTTTTTCCATTCTCTTCTTTTAAGTTGACTCTTTGAATTCATTTTCCTCCCTCTTAGCTTTGGAGTCACACGTTGTATTATCCTCAGAGAGATTACCTAAAAGATGACAACTTTGACTGATTATGGCTCATTGTAAACTGGTGCTTTTACTCCCTGCCCAGGAAGTGCAAAGGCACTTAAACTCCATTTATTTCCTCTGACATAGATGCTATTGTTGTCATGTATTTTAGCTTATGTATATTTAAACTCCACAAGACATATTTATTATTGGTTTATATGGCCAATATCACACACATATTTTACCTTTTCATCCGTCTTCTTTTCTTTCCATATCTATAGCATTTCACCTGGGATAATTTTTCTCCTACTTAAAACACTCTGAAGTTTCCTTTAATGCGTGTCTGCTTGTGACAAACTCCCCTGGAGTCGTTTGTTTGAAAATGCTTTTATTCTCACTTCGTTTTTATTTCTGCCTTGGTAAGGCTTTTCATTTGTTCCTCTGAGGCTCCTGAGCAATCAGGGATTCCCATTCATCCACTTGGGGAGCTAAGAAGATGGGAAGTTAAGTTGGTCACTGCAAGGAACCAAACTTTCATGTTGCAGACAAAGGCACGAAACGAGAGGGTGTCAAGCTCTGCCCATCAATCTTTGTCTTTCTACTTTGTGGAGCCTTACAAAACACCTGACATCAGGGCTGGGGGTGCAGACCAGTGGCAGAGGTTTGGCCTATCAAGGGCCCAGCCTGGGTTTAGAACCCAATGCCACCAAACCAAACAGGTTTATCCCCTGGGCATGATGGTACACGCCTGTAATCTAACCCACTTGGGAGGCTGAGGCAGGAGGATCATAAGCAATTTACTATTTTTATTATTATTTACTATTTTTATTATTATTATAAAAATAATAATAACAGCCTGGAGATGTGGCTTAGTGGTAAAGCACCCTAGGGTTTGTGTGGAGGGAGCTAAGAGCATTCGACCCACACACTGAGCCTCAGACTCCGGAAAGCCGAGTCACTCAGGTGCAGGCGGAGGAAGGTGCCAGCGAGCTCCGACCCCCGGCGCCTGAGGGCGACATGATGCAGTCTCTGTCCTTGGCTACTCTGCTGCTTCTGCTCCCCACATAGCTATGTCTTCAGGCCGTCCTGGTTTCGTACGCCCTTGAGGCTAAGATATTCTCCCAGCTCATGGAGCTGCCTCCTCCTGATAGAAGGGTCAACTGTGACTTCATTCCAAACCAGGGGGTTTCTGTCCCCCCGCTCTCAGGTTTGTCCCGTTGTCCACGTGACTCTGTTTCACTGCTATAAAAATCTGTATCCAGCCCAAAAAGTTGCCATTAGCTAACTAAGCTACTAGTCAAGTTCATTGTGTCCGCAGTTCGTATCCCCAGCTCCCCTCCTCTCAGAAGGAGACCCTCACAGGTTTGATCCTCAGTACTGGGAAAAATTAGCAAGTCTTCTTAAGGGAAAGGTACAGGTGTCACTTTTCTGTATTTCCAATCTTTTTTTTTTTTTTTTTGAGACAGGATCTTGCTTTGTAGTTCAGGCTGGCTCTGAGCCCACTATATAGTCCAGGCAAGCCTCGAACTCAGCAATCCACCTGTCTCTGCCTCCCGAGTGCTGGGATTACAGGCGTGAGCCACCACGCCTGGCACTGTGGTATGTGGTATTGATGGCTGGTGGGCATGAGTCTCCACGCCCAGCATTATATGTGGTTACCGGGGATCGAACTCAGGACCTTGCACTTGCGAGGCAGGCGCCGGAACCACTGAGCTAATCCTCTGGCCCTCTTTTTTTTTTTTGAGGCAGGGTCTCACTTTGTAGTTCAGGCTGGCCCTGAGCTTACTTTGTAGCCCAGGCAGGCCTGGAACTCAGCAATCCTCCTGCCTCTGCCTCCTGAGTGCTGGGATTACAGGCGTGAGCCACCACGCCCGGCACTGTGGTATGTGGTATTGATTGCTGGTGGGCGTGAGTCCCCACGCCCAGCATTGTATGTGGTTACTGGGGATTGAACTCAGGACCTTGCACTTGCGAGGCAGGCACTGGAACCACTGAGGAAAATCTCTGGCCCTGTATTTCCAATCTTATTTTGGACCTGGCTTGGTAATTTTTAACTATCATGTCAGCACTCCAGTATTTTCAGATGACTTCTCCCTTATCCTTCCATTCTCTCCCTCTGTTAATTCATTCCCTCCTTCCACATTCTCTGTTGCCTGGTCACATGGCACAGGAGAGACATGGTGCTTAGAGTTTAGCAGGAGAGACAGTATAGTAAAGTCTGTCAGCATGCTAAATCCGCATCTAAGGCATCTCCAGTCATTGTGTCCAGAGTTATAGGGGTAAAAGTTAAGTAGAGCAGGGGGCAAAGGATGGCATTTCACCTGGGAACCTTAAGGAAAATATCATTTGAAAAATTTAAGTGGATAAAGAAATATTTTCAAGTTAGGTGGAAAATGCTCTCAAGTGGAAAAAACCTGAGATGCCCAAACAATTCTATAATCGAAGCACAACTTCAACACACACACACATTTGGGTAGAGAGGCTTTCAGTATGATGAACAGTGCTTGAACTTCTGATGTTTACTGGGCAACGTTCTAGGCACGGTCATTTGTTGTCCGGTCAGACAGTAAGCTCACATGACATAGTTCATATAAATAGCAGAATGATTGACAATGACACAGATTTTTTTGTGTTGAATTATTCTTTATAGATAAACATTGGTTTCTCAAGCAGAGACACTGAAAGCCATTTACCACAGAAAGCAACATCTTTGTTGTCTTGCAATATCCTGCTGCTCTCATGATGGGACTTTTCCATTTTTTCCCAGAACATTCTTAGTAATCTTTCCAAGAGCCTCATCCTCCTCATGAGAGAAAAATAATAAACTCCTTATTTTTTTAAAAATGACCTCATTTAAGTTATTTAAGGTAGGGCTAGGGATGTGGCTCAGTGGTTCCATGCCTGCCTGGCAAATGCAAGGTCTTGAGTTCAATCCCTGGTACCACCTGATACAGCCGTATCAGTGGCCACTTTCTCCTCCACTCATACTTTCTCAGGCTGGGTGAGTGAAGAAGTTATGTGTGACATCCTCAGCATCAGAATGGATTAGTGCTGCCTGTGGGTCTCCATTTAGAAACTCTGCAGGGTCTAACACTCTTAGAACATCCTTTATGTAGATGGCACCTCAGAAACCAGCCCTCTGAGCAGGTAGGTGCTAGGGGCCTGAGCCAAGAGCAGTGCAGGTGGAGGAGGCCTAGAAGACCCTCTTGGGACTTCTGTGGGCAGTGTGGGGGTGGTTACTACACTGTGCTGTTGGCAGTGATGAATGTTTCTTTTGTGAAGGGAACATCCTGATTTTGATCACTTACTGGGTCTTGCTGGAGTGGCCAGCAGTCAGAGTCAAGTTCTTATCATGCAGGACTAGCTGAGAGATTTCCCAGGAGACTTTAATCTTGACTGAAGGAGAGGGCAAAATGGGAAGGGACACTTAAATGCAGTGGGTGAGGGAGCTGCAGTTAGATTCTGGGGTAAACATGGCAAAAGTGAGGGTTGGAGGTGGACAGTGCCATTGGAGAGTTGCTGCCGAGGTGTTTGAAGGTGGCAGAAGGGATGGGTGAATCTACTATATGGCCTCAAAAAATCTGCTTTTCCGCAGAGGCCAACTCTTTTCAAGGGTTCAGACAAACACAAGAACATCTGTCCATGGTGCTGACAAAGTATCATCCCTTGATTAATATATTAATTCTTTAACACAATGTTGACTCATTTTTATCAAGCACATTCTATCGTGCAGACATTCTGCTAAAACTTCTCTATGCATATTATTGTGTTTTGCATTTATTACCATTTCTTTGAATTAATTACTATTTACAGATAAGGAAATAGGCTCACGATGAGTCAGGGACTTGCTCATTGTCACATGTCTCATTTCTACTGATGCAAGGAAAAAGGCCCATCATTCAATCATTCTTCCTACAGATTTCTCATTGAGACATTTATTGCATACCAGACAGAAATTACTGAAAGCTCACTCACTACCTCCTTTCTTTCAGACATAGTTTCATTTTTTTTTTCTAATTTTCTCCACTAGACAGACAGAAATGTTATTTTGACAAGTTTCCCGAGGAGGACAATTGTTTAGGCTTCCTTGGCAAGGTAAATTTCTCAGGATATCTGTGATTTTCTTAAGGCTGACCGGAGACTTTCTTGCTGTAATTGCAGCCAACACTTCCTAAGAGGTGGAGACAGTGGAGTCAAAGGGAGTACCATGAAAGTGGTTTCTCCTGGAAGGTAGGCAGATGCTACTGAGATGGAGCCACAGGGTAAGAGAGGGTTAGAACTCACTGGAACCTTAGAGGTTCAACACTATCCAAGAAGCAGAATGAGCCTGGGGGGAAATGACCCATTTCTCCAAATCACTGCACTATGTCTTTTTAGTTTTTATTGGCACCTGTTTATAGTATATAATGATTACAGTAATCACGGGGAATTGGTACATGTGCATGATATACCTTGATTCTTTTTGACCCTTCCCTCTGGGATTCCTACCCCTCTGTCTCTCTCTAGTAGCAGATCTAGAATTAGAGTCTTGCTTGAGCTGCTTGTTTCCAGGAAAGCAGATCAGTAGCAGAAAAGGCTGGAGTTTTGGGGTCTGGCAGGTCAGATCCTGGCTCTGTGTTTTCTAGCCGTAGGGTACAGCAGGCACTCAGTTAATATTAGTACTACTCCTTTTCTACCTAGGACCCTGGCTTCTTATCTACTGTATTAGTTAATGTAACAAGTCACATCAAACACAGTAACAAGAAACACCGATGTTCATTTATTATCTCTACCAGTTGGTGTTGGTCAGAAATTTGGGAAGAGCTTGTCTGGGTGGTGATGGCTTGGGGGGTTGTCTCTTAGGAGGTTGTTGTCAAATAGCAGCTGTGATTTCATGGAGGATGGAACAACTCACCCTCAAGATCTCTCACTCACATGGCTGACAAATTAGTGCTGGCTATTGGCTGAACACCTCAGTTCCTGACGGTCCTCTTCAAAGGGCAGCTCAAATGTCCTGACCATGAACCATCTAGATCCCCAAGGGAGATCCATCCGAAAGCCCACGCTAGGTCTGCAGGGCCATTTGTCATCTATCCCTAAGATCCTCACATTCTTGCCATGTGCTATTAACCATTCAAGGTCAGTCCTGGTTCACAGGCGGAAGGGCCCACACAAGGGTCCCAGCGCCAGGAAGTGAGCGTCGCCGAGGCGGGCTCACATAGTGTCCCCAGGTGTTGTCCTGTTCCCGGCTTCACGGCTGTGTCAGGTCCACTCTAACTTTCTGTGTCTCGAGGGTTGGTTTTTCCCAAGCCACTCCTGGATCTGCAAAGAGGCCAGGGAGCTGTACCTCTATTAATATCTTCTGGAGTTCTGACATCCTGTTTATAATTAGCCAAATAATAATCCTCACTGCTCAGCTAACTCCGAGGCTCATCTGCTTGGTTCTCTGGAGGTTTTTAAATAGACAGCGATGTGTTAATGACACAGTGTATTATCTGTCTGTTACCGTCTTGGCAGGCACCGTGGAGACGTGACTTTCCTGAGGAGGAATCAGCCAGTATTAAAGCACCTCTGAGCCTGCTCTGGTGACACAGGCATGAAGCAGTGTCAGGTGCCCAGGTGAGCTGGGTTCCAGGATGCCAGAGGTCTGACACCATGTCCTTTTTGTGGCTACTGGACCAGACAGGGGAGCAGAGATGGGTTGATCTGAGATGTTGCTGGAACTCCCTGTGCCCTGGCTTACGTGGGCTCATTTTCTCATCCCTTCTTTACGCTGAAAGTACTAAGTCTGCTTCTAAACTCAGCATTCTTTTCAAGAATGTGGTCCTTTGCTGAGGATTCTCATATTGATGTTAGTTTTGTCCCCATGGCAAACAGCCTCTGGAGCCCAGAGGACTCAGTGCTCATTTGCATATAGACGTCTGTCTCCCACAGCCCTAGCTTTCTTCCCGCCCTCCCTCACGGGTCCTCCTGTGGATTCTCCTGCAGTGAGTGACACCATCACTCCTTCTGCCACCAAGCGTGGACCCCCGATGTTGTCACACAGAGATGAGGAGGGAGGAAGAAGTGCTTGGCCTGTCAGTTCTGCTGCTTATGGGCTAGGTGGTCTTTGGAAATGAGTTCTGTTTGATGTCTTGCTTCTTCTGGAAAAATGTTGATAATAATAGAAATAAAGTAAGGGAGTGAGTAGAATTAAATAACATATTTCATGCCTAGCTCACAGTAAGAGACCATAAAATGCCCAAGAATCATTAGGGTTTTTTTTGGATTCAATCTTCTAATTATTTCTGAACTCATCCAGTGTGTGCGTGTGCGCGCATTGTGTGTGTTTGTGTGGTACCGGAAATCAAACTCATGATCTTGCTCTTGCAAGGTAGGTGGTAGCACCACTAAACTAATACTCCAGAAACTAATTCCACACAGGATCTTGTACACAATTTTCTTTTATTATAAAAATTCCCCATCTCACCTCTTCTCTCTGTTCACTGTGGATCTTATTGTTGAGGAAGAAAGGGAGAAACAGAAGTGAAATTGGATTTGAGATGTTCTATCTCATCCTGTCAAATATCTCCTGGGCTTTAATGGGCCACGTTTGGAGATGACGTTCAGCTGTGTTTCTCAGCTGACTGTCTGTGTGATGGAGGTTTCTCGGGTCTGAGCTTGGGTTGCCCTGGCAGTGTCCCCAAACCTCCCTATTCTGCCCCCTTCCCCTGACTCTCAGTTATCTTTGTCTTCTGGTCTCTGTTAAGCCCCAGGAAGCTGCTCCAGACTGTGGAGCATGGGCTGCCTCTCTTCCCCTCTGCCCTTGGCCATGCCAGCTAATCTCCCGCAGCCTTTTCCCTCAGTCTGCAAGGCTTTGCTGAAACGCAGATGTCAGGCACGACTCCATATCTTTAGTGTTGAATTAATATGTGAGCAGGTTGCTACAACTTTTCAAGTCTCTCTGCTATGAATATCCACAGGCCCTCTGAGGCTGTCTTAGTGCTAGCACTTTACTCTTACTTCAGAAGTGGTACTTGAATCAGGTTCTTAGCTTGAGTGTGTTTGACATTTCCTTAAAAAATAACATCCAGAATTCCTATTTACACTCAACAAATATTTATTGAGGATTTTATTTTATTTTTTTTGGTACCAGGAGATGCTAAGTGGACTCTGAGATAGTCCCTGGTTCCTATTGTGAAGGGAATTTTCATCCTTGAGTTAAATGAGGTATTGAGGAAACATTTGTTATTTGGATGAATAATCTTTAAAAAAAAACCCAGTCCTTTAACATTACAGTTGTTTAGACAGTGGAAGATGTGTGCTACTGTGTTGTTGGAAACCTATCCGTAGAGTCATTCATTCATTCACTCCTTCACTCCTTCACTCATTCACTCACTCACTAGCTCTCTAGCATCTGCTGTATCCTGAGTAAATGAATAGCTACTGGCTTCTGGCTGGAAGCCACTCACCCTGCACAAAGTGTGGAAAAATATTATGGGCCCTTCACGTCCAAATGAAATGTCAACACAAAAGAGCTATTTGCAATGCAAATGTGAAGGCACCAGCCTTGGTAATAAACAAATGCTGGGAGCTTCTTAGGAGAAGATGTTTAGCAGTTTTGATGAATTACCAAAGCCATAAAAATCTGAGGACGTCTCACTTGCATGCCTTCTGTATCTAAGGGGGGCAGCATCAGCCCGGATTTGGAAAGCACTGTCTGCCATTGGCCAATGGGTTCTGTAAGCCAAGCATCCTCTGCGTGCTTAGTACTGAAAACTGAAGCCATTCCTGAGCTATATTCCCTGCTTTTTAAATTACTTTTTGTTTTTGAGGCAGGCTCTTCTCAAGTCAGTAAGTTGGTCAGGCTGGACCCGAACTTGGGATCCTACTACCTCAGCCTCCCAGGGTGCCAAGATGACAGGTATGTACCACCATATCTGGCTCAGATCAGTCATTTTTAGCCTTTTCTGGGACGTATTCCTCTTGGAGAATCTTCAAAAGCAATGACTCCTGTCTCCAGGAAAATGCTGACCCAACATGGCTTGTGCCTGTGTTTAAGGCTAATTCCCTGGGAGACCAGGATTGTGGGTCTCTGTAGTGGACTCACACGTCTGGTTCCCATAAACTGCTTCCGTGACTGTGGAGACAGGAAACGTGTGGAGTGACTTCGTAATGGCACTGGGTGCCCAGGGTCCTTTTGGGTACTTGCTGAATTAGTTTCCAGTGCACTTAAGGGCACCCCAATAAAGGACAGCAACTTTAGACTCACACATTAGTCACAAAAGATTTTCTGATGTATTTATTCCATGCAGCTGGATTTTATTTGTTGGAGCAAAGAGATCCGGAAGTACTATCTGGAAAGCTCTGTTGATGTAGGGCAAAGAGGACACGAGCCACCTGCTGTGGAGCACCAGCGCTGTGATCCAGTCGGGGCTGACAGAAGTGCCTTCACCGGGCCTGGGCTGGGGAGGGGCCCCTGGCCACGGCTCAAGCTCCTGCTCTCGCTCCTGCCGCTTCTCACTACAGGCAGCATCTTTCCCTCAGTGTCCGTCCGGCTTGCAGAACCTCAAGTCCTGCATCTCTGTCTCCTCCCTTTTAATCACAGTCCCTCTTTGCCCAGGTGCCTGGGCCAGTTCCTCAGAGCACTGAGCTAGAAATTGATTTGAAGGATTCCGTTCACCCTGCCTCCAGCTTCCCCCCAACGCCTTGGTGGAGGAAGGCTTCTGTCCGGCCGTTGTACCCAGCAACTCCAGCAAACCCTGGCGGGCCAGTCCTCATCCTAGACAGACCCAGGGCTCTGCCAGGAAGGGTCAGAGGTGCACAGACATGCTGTTTATGAAAAGCCTGACCGCTCTGGGCCTGATGTGTGTAAGCCCTCCTGGTACCTGTTGTGCTTCAAGTCTCTCGGCATTTTTCAGCCTGACTCAAAATGCACGGTGTCTCTGGTGACATACTGCTGCTGGCAGACACTCTGACATCCCGCTCCACGTGGGAGGAGCCCAGATCAGGGCTGGTGAAGCAGCCAGGGTCAGGCCTGTGAACAAGCCCACCTAGATGACGCCACCCCACGCATTTACAATGCACTGATTTAGCTTCTCGGGCTTGATCAAATCCCAGCTTTTACACTACAGGCATCATGTGAAGCTGGCTGTTTGAAATATATTAGCAGCTGCTGTCAAATCCAGCTGGCAGGGAGCCAGAGAAGGAAATTAAACTTTGCATTTCCCCGGCCCTCCCATCTCCTGTTAGCCAGTCGGTTCTGGTCTGAGTGCGCCTGCGAGTGCTAAGTGAGTCTTGTCACTTGCCAGGACCCAAGCCCTCGGCGTTCTGGGTGAATTCAGATGCTCATGGAATCTCTGCCAACTCGCTGGCAGGCCGTGGGCGCTGCTCCCCTACGGAGAAGGAGCCTTGCCCGTGCAGGGTCTGACCCGCAGGGCCGTGGGGGCTTGGGAGAGGTGGAGATGTGGTGCAGTTGCCAACGTCTCCGTTTGATTTTACAGAGGTAGAACATGATCTATAAAGGCGGGAAAGTGACATATGTCCGTAGTTGAAGAAAGAATGTGAATCATAAATTATGGATCTTTTTATTCTATGGAAATAAAACTATTTTTATTGAGAAAGAAAATGAAAAAGGCACTGTTTTCTTATGGAGAGGCCTACCGCTGCCGTTCCCGAGGGATCTGCATCTCTGGTTCCCAGCCGTCTTGTCCAGACCAGCCCGGTGGAGCCGCAGGACCATGGGAGTCCGGGATGGGACAAGAGGTGCCCACAGTGAACACGGAGCACAGCTCACACTCACTCGTCCGCTTATTAACTCCTTCATTCATTCATTCAGCGTTTACTAAGCTCTTGTGTTTCCAGAATGCCTTCGTGGCTGGGATTCATGGACAAAGAGTCGATCTCTACCCTGAAGAAACGTACTGTCAGTGAGGAGATGGGGACAGAATACAACTTTTCCGGAGAGAAGGCCTGGGTACAACTCCCAGCTCTGCCTCCCAGCAGCACGAAGACCCTGGACAAGTCCCTGGCCACGCCGAGCCTCTGTCTCCTCATTGACAGGCGCCTCTGTCCCCTCACTGACAAGCTGGAAGACGACGAGAGCAGTCTCGGAAGGAGGGTGAGGATGGAGTAGAACAAGGCTGGGGGAGTCCTGTAAGGGAGCAGTGAACCCGGATCAAAGGGAGTTCGTCCGGGCCCCCATGTGGGTGGAGAGCTGGGCAGGAGGCTGGAGCTCTCCTGGTTCGCACGTGTCTCAGTGACGCTCGCTTGACCCTGTGTGGGACCCACGTTCCTATACTCTCTGTGAAGCTTGGGGGGGGCAGCGTGAGTCCTTTCATCTGTTAAGCTCACACTTTACCTCCCCGTCAAGGCTTCTGGAGCCTCGGGAGGCTCTTTCCTACTCAGAGGTGATTTGACATCTGCTGTTTCATGGTTTCTAACTTTTTCTCTGGAAAAACTCAAACACTGGCAAAAGTAGAGAAGCCACAGTTTGAGCGTCCCTTATCTGAACCGCATGGGAGCAGAAGTATTTTGCATTCTGATTTCTTTTTAGATTTGGGAATAGTTGCACCTCTCTGGAGGATGGGACTGAAGTCTAAACATAAAGTTCATTTATGGTTTATGCACCTTCTACACGTAGCCCACAAGTCATTTTATGTTTTAAACAGTTCTCTGTGTGAAACAGAGTCAGATGGGGTGGAGTTTTCTACACATAACATCATATTGTTGCTCAAAAAGTTCCAGATTTGAGAGCATTTCAAATTCTGGATTTTCAGACTGAGGATGTTCACCACATACCCACCCTCCAGTGCCAATAATATTCAACACAAGCAAGAGTCAGAGGAATGATTTGCCTGAAGTCCTAGAAGTAGTTAAAGAGGGGTTTAAGAGCGGAACTGGACTCTCCCATCTCTGAGGCTGGTGCTGTCATTGGTTGGACCTCATAGACCAATAGGGAGACTGTGTCCCTAACAGTGGCCAATTCCATTTCCGCACTGGCCTGCCTAAGTCTACATATAGGACAGCTTAATTTAAAAAATTGTATTAGTCTATGCTTGCAGTTCATAATGGTTACATTCATTAAGAGGAGCTGGTACATGTACATAATGCATCTTGACTTTTTCCAGCCTCTTCCCCATCCCTCCCTTTCTTCTCCTTCCCTCTCTTGGTTCCTCTTTCTTTTTACAAAAGATCTGTTTCCTATTATCTGTCTTTCACTTTGCTCTTTAATTTATTCTTTGGGTTTCTTATATAAGAAAAACCAGGAGAGACTTAAACTTGCGTGTCTGATTTATTTTACTTAACATTATGGTTTCAAATGTGTTCATTGTCTTACAAATGACTCAGGATTTATCTGTCTTTTTGTTAGTATAGCACTCCATCGTATAGAAATACCACATTTTCTTTATTCACTCATTCATAGCATGTAGGCCATTTCCAGGATTTAGCTACTATAAATTTTGCTGCTATAAACATGGATATTCACATATTACTGTAATATGATGTTCTTAACTCTTACAAGAAGATATCTAATGGGAACAGACAGGTTGAATGGAACTTCTGTTTTTATATTTTTGAGGGCTCGCCATACTGATTTCCGGAGTGTTGTACTAGTTTACAACCCCACAAGCAATGTAGAAATGATCCTTTTCCCCTGCAGGCTTACCAGCATTTGTAATTATTTGATTTCTTAATGACAGCCATTTTTCTGGAGTAGGATGGAATTTGTCTAACGGCCAGTGATGTATTTACTGGCTCTCTGTACTTCTCCCCTTCAAGAGTGTCTTCATTTCAGTCGCCCTTTTTTATTACAGGGCTCTAATTTTGAGTTCTTTATTCTAGATAATAGTTCTCTGTGTGAACAGAGGCTGGCAACACTCTTTCTCCATCCTTTAGGTTGTATTTTCACGTTGCTGGGCAGCATGATTCAGATCCAGAGCTCAATCGAGGATGAGCCTCATGATCACAGAACTTGAGATGTGAAGACAAACGTCCAGTGGCCCCTGAGGTCTGCGCTCCTTGTTGCAATACACCCCGCAGCCCTCTCTGGACCTTCAATAAATGGTCACCTCGCTATTTGCTGATTGTCCATAGAAACTGGTCACCCCATCTCGCGAGCAGGGTGCCCTAGCTGCGGGACATCACTGCTGGCAAGATGACGCCGGCTAATGTTGCGCTGAAATCTGCCTCCCCGTAATTTCTACCCACGGAACCTAATTCCGTCTCTGGAGCTACACAGTGAGACTCATCCCTCTCCCTCTCCGACAGCCCCTCAGTTGCCGGGAGCTGCCTCTCAGGGTCCCTGCTGAGAAGGGATGTTGTATCTGAGGTGGGGGCGGGGGGGGGCGGCTCAGTTTTTGACTCGCTTTGTGCGTTACAGAAAATGCATCGATCTCTTCCATTTTTGATTTCTTTTTATTTCAGTGCCATAGGACCCCAGTCAAGCTCTCTCCTACATTATGCTTCCCTTCCAAGGGTCTTACCCGTGACTGCTTGGAGCTCCAGGCATATCCGCGGCCCTGCTTGGTAGAGACATGCTTCTCCCTTCTCTGGGGGAGCCCCAGAAGGAGCTCCGGGGTGTCAGCTGGGATTCTCTTCCCTGCACTCACTGCTAGAAATCAGAGGTCTCACTTGGAGAAGCCTCCTGAATGCTGCACTCAGGAGGGAATCTTCGCAGCATCTCGACACCATCTCTTTCTACTGAGACCCTCCGGCTCATCAAGGCTCCGCCTCAGGCCTCCTCCTCTGAGAAGTCCTCTCCAACTGCCCCAGCCTGGTCTGGCTCCCTCCCACCTGTTTTTGAGTTTTCCTCTTACTAGCAGTGGCCTAAGGGAGGAGGGCGTGGCAGGCCATCTGCTGCTGTGAGGAGGAGGAGTTCACATATTTTCTACAGTGGTGACAGTGGCGATAATAACGCACAGAGGTGCTGTCAGTGAGGCTGTTGTAGATCTCCTGCGCAGACTGCACCCGCTCTGTGCCCGCGGTGGGGGTGGGTGAGTGCCCTGGGCACCCTGCCCCTCGGCACACCACTGTTTCACAGAAGTTCCCGGTTTGCTGTGCAGTTTCCTTAGCCCAGTTTTCTCCTTCCGGTGTGGGGTCCGCCCTCAATGGCTGGGGCGTGTCCTGGTGCTTTTCCTTACTTCTCCCGACCATGGCCGAGCCTGGGGAGATCCTCGCTGCCCGGTGATTGTCTGGTTCCTGCGTGAGTGCTGGGGGGACTCCTCGGTCTCAGCGAGCCCGCGGCAGTGCTCTGTGATCAGACTCTTCCCTCTTGAGATCCTCTCCAGCTTCAAGGAGGCCAGGGATGCAGCGAGGGTGAGGGTGTGTGTAGCACGCACCCCGCGGGCCCGCGCCCCTGGCTGACTGCACAAGGAGACGGGATGCGGTGTGATCCGGCAGGCCAGGCCGCACCTACCCACAGTCCTCCAATTTAACGAGGGGCAGAAGTCTGACTTTTGCTTCCCTCCTCTTCTCCTTCCCCGTCTTCACCTCCACCTTCCCCTCCTAATTACTTTGATGGCATTTGAGAGGCCGGGGCATTCCTTTCCTGACCTCGGCAGTCCATACGATTGCATTTTGATTTTGCTCTGGCCAGGCCCTTGACCTGTTATAATTATTTTCCCAAAGTGCCTGAGAGCTAATTATCTGCAGAGCATGTACAAGGGGCTCTGTCAGCTTTTGCTGGAGCTGGGGCTCTGTGCGTCCGTCTGCTGGCTGGGTACCAGGGGCTCTGTCTGGGGAGCTTTGAGTCATTGCTGCGGGCCCTTAGGGTGTGGGGCCGCAGCTGGGGCCCTCTCTTATGAAGACTGAGTGTGAGTAGCACCAACAAGCAGAGTGAGACCTTCGTGGACGGTCACTCTAAGCATATGGTGGCGAGACCGTGCGAGGTAATTTCACTCTTTTGCTTATTCAGTTACCCGACATTTTTGGACCCCTACTATGTGCTGGGCATTGTGCGTGCTGCTGGGTCTTGGGGTGAGACGCAGAAGGAAGACAAGCAAATCACAGAGAGCCACAGGATGAATTGAGGCGGAACAAGGATGGCTGTCAAAATATCAGAAAATCAGTAGCTGAAGGTCACCCCGTCACCCTAAGACCTGTGTGCAAACCCAAGGAGCATGGCCTTGGCCGCATCCGGCCTCATCTGCATGGCCAGTGGGCTTTGGAGGCTGTGATGCTTCCTGTCAGACCCGTGTGTGGTCACACACTCCCCTCCCGATGGGTGGGCTGGGTCAGGTGCCCTGCTGGGCCACGACTCCGCCAGGCCCCTGCGGTGGATTCTCCTGTAGCTCAGGAACTTGGCTCTTTTCACTCACCTCTTCCCACCTGTGCGCTGTACCTTCACTCCTCTCACCTTCAAGAAATCTTACTCTTGTGGCTCCTGAGTGTCCCGCTCGGTTCTTTGTTCACAACATCAAGATTCTGAAATCAGCTTCCTGGGAGCCTGCTCTGGTAACACGCCTGGTATGAAAATAAGTGAGACACGACCTCAGCCCTCGGAAACAGCCACACGGACAGTTGTATTGCAATCCGGGGGACACAGGTCAGATGCTGTAGGCGTGCAAGGGACGGGAGAGGAAATCTACCTCTCAAGGAGGCGGGGGGGGTGGGTCTTCTTGAGGAGAAGGCTTGGAGATGCTGAAGTGTAGGCTTGGGAGATGGGGTGGGAGCAGCCCCTGGGAGGATGTGCAGGAGACCCCAGAGGCAGCTGCAAGGCCTCTTCAGAGAGCCCCGCCGACCTCCCACTGGCGCCCCAGGCCTCCCTCCCTCCTGCTGAGCAGTGACCCTTTGGAGACTGCCGCCCACCCTCGGGTACAGGAAGCATCATGGGCTCGCGTGCCACTTCCTGTGCTTCTGGCTCTGTCCACACGGCTCAGGAGCTGCCCCACTCCCGGCTCCCGCCGCACTGATCTCCTCGGGGCTGGATAGCTCACTCGGAAACCTTAGTGATGCGGCCACCGCAGCCCGGGGACCTGCAGAGACGCACCCACCTGCCCTAGGCCATCCCTCGCAAGGCTGCTTCTCCACCCTCTCCGGCTCCTCTTCCCTCCGCCTTGTTGCTTTCATCCCGGAAGACCCAGATCCAGGGAAGCCTCTCTCCGGGGACCCCAAACCAAGCCCAGGATCTCAGAGTCTCCGATCTGTTGTCGCTGTCCAGAAAGGCCACAGGCCGGAGCTGTCTGCTTGCGCTTGTCCGTCGGAGCCCTGCTCCTGGCAGGCAGAGCTCTGCCTGGTGTCTGTGGGCTGAAGAAGCGGCTCCCTATAAAGCTGGTCCTACAGCAGCATCTGTGGGAAATTCTGGGCTCAGGGATCGAAGGCAAGGGTTTTTCAGACTTTTCCTCCGGCTGTCACGATATGGCAATAGTGTCACTTCTCCGGTTGTACTCTGGCCCTGGGAATAGGAGCAAAGATAGGAAGGAGGTCAGGAGTGACTGAGGAAGGGAGACTGGACCCTCGGGGGCCTCTTCTTCCCTCGGATGTGTAGTCTTTCTTCCACCCAGGCCCCGAGTGAGTCTCTGGGACAGTGATGGACTAGGTTAGTTCCTCTGATCGAGTGGTCCCCAGGCCAGTGGGATTCGCACCATCTAGAAACTTGCTGGGAATGCAGATTCATGGGCCCTGCCCTGGACCCACAGGGTCAGAAGCTCCGGCGGAAGTGGGGCCCCCGTGATCTGTGTTTTAGCAAGTTGCCCAGGTAACGCTGGCCCATGTTAAAGTCTGAAGAAAACACTGGACCAGATCTGTGCGCTCCACAAGTCACTTTGGGGAACTTATCTAAATGGAGACCCTTGGGCCTGCCTCTGAAGTTCTGGTCCTTAGAGTCAGGGAGGGACAAGAAGCTGGTGCAGGGACTCCCCGGCAGGCCTGGGCTGCTCCCTTCACCGCGCCCGCCCGAGAGGATGGCTGTGAGGTCCTCGCCACGGGGCCTTCTGCCTGGCGGGAGTTGCTGGTACAAAGAGCAGGGGCTGGGGACTAGTCAGGACAGGCTGGCGGGAACTTGGGGACCAAGCTGTGGGACAGGATGTACCTGGGATGAGAAATTCCCCAAAATAGCAGAATAGTTAGTGTTGGGGGTAGGACTTTAAACACCCTTGCAATTTACATTTAAAAATAGAAGCTCATGAATAATTTGTGAGTCATGAGCAAGCCCCTTCGAAACAGTCATGAATAAAATATCTCGCATCTTGCCTCCTCTAATGGCGCTGGCTTTTGATGTTTTATTGATGGATTCTCTGCCCTGAGTGTTGCCCGCTCCCAGATTAATTCATGCGCTAGGCCAGCCGGCCAGGTCAGGGGCCGCCCTTGCTGGCTTCTGACACACAGACACACGTGCTGTTTTAGACAGTTCAAGGGTGCCTTGGTTCCCCCGGAGCAGGAGCATAATTGCAGGATGTGGGAATCCCTGCCCAGGCACACTGGGCGGGCAGGGCCTCAGCCACCAGCAGCCGCTGTTTGCAGCCAGGTGAGCATTCGGAGCAGCTGCAAAGGCGGCCTCGTTACTGGAATGGAAAGCGGATGTTAAGGATCAGTAAATAATACCCTATCAACCGCCCCGCAGCGGTGCCCTGGAGGCACGTGAGCCCCTCCGAGCAGGGGTCTGCCCAGCCCCCCAAGGGCTCTGGGGGTGAAACAAAGGCAGAAGCCTCAACTCAAGCAGCGGATTACACAGGGTCTCTAAAGGCAGACGACTGGCTGTCTGCCCTGGGGAGTCTGCCAGCCTGGGAAGCTGCTGAAGACCTGTTTGTAGGGAAGCACAGGAGTTGCCCAGGATACATGCTCTTGGCACAGATGTATAAAAGCGGGTGGGCAGCTGTAGGGGGCAACTTCATGCTTCTTTATGAAAAATTCATTTCCCAATAATCTTTGCATGAAGAAAAATTCTGATGGGTGAAAAGGGGACGTTGAGAGCTTGACTCCAACATACCAGGTGTGGTCGCTGCTGAGCGGTGAGCCCACCTTCCGGAGCAGACCCTGGTGCCTGAGACTTCACCGTGACACGGTGGGGAGCGAGGTGCCTTGGCTCGCCTTGGGGTGCTGCGTGGTGCTTGGAGGGGAGGTACAGGAGTTTTGGGGTGGGACAAGCGGTACTTTATAGATGTCACTGATTTAGATTTGAGGTCCTGTTTCAAGTTTGCTGAGAAGCAGCTGTGAGATACGAGGTGGAGGGGGGTAGGGAGGGGAGAGGTAAGGGAAAAGAAGGGAAGGGGAGGGGAAGAGAGGGGGGAAGGGGAGAGAGGGAGAGAAGAGAAAGAGGAAGGAGTCAGGGAGGGAGTGGGAAGGGGTAGAAAGGGAACAGAAGAAACGGGAACTAAAGGGAGAGGGAGGAAGAAGGAAACAGGCAGTGAGGGACAGAAAGGAGGAGGGAGAGAGGTTGAGAGAGAACGAACACAGCTGTAAAGCCTGTAGTTTGGGACTTGTAAAAGGGGATTTAAAATGGCTGGGGGGGTCCCCCCTTCGGCATGTCGACACGTCAGTGTGACAACCCCGGTCCCCTCTGTGCTTCCCAAGATGACACGGCATCCGGTGCAGACGGGAACGCTAAGAGGCAGCGGGGTCGTGGCGGAAGCGGCCGCAGGTGCCCAGCCTGGGGAAGGCTCCCCCCAGCCGGAGGCCCGCGCTGGCCACTGCGAGCGCTTCGGACCCTGCCGGGGAGGCTGGAGGCGGGAGCTCTGAGACTGGCCGGCCGGAGCCTCCTGCTGCCATTTGGGCCGCAGTGGTGGGTCAGTCCCGGCACCACTGCCCCTGCTGCCCCTGGACGCGCACACCCTCACTCCGGCAGGGAGGCTCTGGGCCTCCCCGCTGCCTCAGGGAGGGGCTGCACCCTCACCGCAGGGTCCGCGGCCCCGCAGAGCCGGGGCCCCCTCAGCTGCAGGCGCAGCACCCAGCCAGGCTCGCTCAACCCGAGGATCCAGTCGGAGAGGTCCAGGCAGGTGTGTCCCGGAGGTTCAGCTGGCCACTCGGCCCTGCGCTTCCCGCTCTGACTGCCCTGGAAGTGGGACCCCAGCCGAAGGACAGCCACGACCGTCCGGGCCACGCGGAGGGGTCAGCGGCCTTCTCCCAGCAAATCCAGGGTAGAGCGGAGAGCCGGCTGTGGTCAGAAGTGGGAGCAGGTGTAGACAGAGGGCGAGGAGATGGAAGAGAAAGGAGCCAGGCGGCTACACGCCCAGCGGGCGACTGAGACCTCGCGGGAGGGAGCCCCGTAGGAGCGCAGGTCAGACGCTTGAAGGGTCGCAGAGCTGCTGGCGAAGAGGGTTGACTGGCGAGCGGGGCTGGTCCCTTTGGCTAACGTGGTGCCTGAGGAAAGTCTAGCGCTCGTTTTCTTCCATTTATGTGGCTCCTTATTATAAAAGCAATTTGGGCAAATCTCTGTGTGACTGGGGGTGGAGGGTGGGTTCAGTGGGGAGGTGTGCGGGGGCTCCGGGGCGGGGCCTGGGCCCCCTTGTCCGCTTCCATCCAGACCACCCGGGGGGGGGGGGCGGCCTCTCTCGAGCTCATCCAGTCCTCTGAGCAGCGCGCTCCCAGCCCCGCAGGCCTCGGGCACCGTCCCGGGCTCTCGGAACAACCAAGAAGAGCGACGACCTCTATGGAGGCCCATCGTATGGTGAGAAGGACGGAGACACAGGACAGCAGCAAGCGTGGTGGGCAAATTATCCGGAGTTACAGGCGATGTCTGCTGGGGGAAAGGCAAGCTGGGGTGAAGGACAGATATTGTAGTTCATGAGAGTAGTTGGGTGGATCTCATGGGGAAGGTGACATCGGACCAAAGATTCGGAGGCAAGAAAGTAAATTATGCTGGGTTTGGGGCCATAAAATCAGAAGGAACAGCCTGTGCTACGGGGGAAGGAATTGTACAGTAGTCTCCACTGGTCTGCAGGATGTGTGTTCCAAGACCCTTACTAGATGCCTGAGGCTGTGCGATGTCTCTGTGTGTGTCTCTCTCTGTGTGTATGTGTGTTATGGGGGACCGAACCCAGTCATTTTTTTTTTTT